>OY482674.1:110790614-111036086 GCA_960531455.1 Urophora cardui | reverse complement strand
AAAAATTTCAAATATTATATCAATTAGAAAAATTAATAATGTGTAAATGATTTTGAAGGACGCCTACGAAGCCAAATAAAAAGTCTGTAAAGGCCTAAAGTCAAAAATAAATTTGAGCAGGGTTGCCACATGTTTAAAAAGTTTAGAAATTGAATTGACAAAATATATCAAATATAAATAGATATGCCAAAACAAAGACGTTTAAGGAAAATACTTTTCCGAGGAGTTGCCACCTTATTTGAAAATTTAAATTTTAAATTAATAAATAAGACATTGAGCAGGGTTGCCATATGTATAAAAAGTTTAGATTTTCAATTGAAAAAATAAGATAAATATTAATATATCTAATTCAAGAGTTCAAAGGAAAATACTCTTGAAAATACTTTTCAAAGAGTTGCCATCTTTTTCCAAAATTTAAATAATTTAAGCAGATTAATAAAATATGGGATAGTTATAATAAAATAAATAATTTTAGCAAGGCTTGTGGTTATAAATAATTTTTAATAAGGTTGCCACTTATTTTTAGTAAAATACAAAATTTTTTAAATTAAAAAAAGGAAAAAAAAATTATTGACCTTAGTTGGTCATAAAGGGCACTTGAAAAAAAATCCACCTCAAGAAAAATAACCACCAAAGATTTCTATCCAGTTACGCGTGGAATTCCTCTCCAAATTTTTTTCGCTGCAATTCTTAACTTTCATTAATTTTTTTCGCTCATCCGCTTGCCACGTTTGCTCCTCAGTGGATTGTCTACATTGTATTCGTACAGAGCAACTTTGTCCTTTCTTTCTTGTGCTAACTACAAAACTATAAAATTTGACAACTTCTTTGTTGCTTTCATTTCCGTTTTCGTCGACTTTCCGGCTTCGACTCAAACTCCAACTCCGGCTGTAGGTCGAGAAGAAAAGTAGTAGTCGGCGCGTGCATTTACATTCATTCATTTGTGCGTTATGCTAAATTGCAACTGGATGAATTTACGCGTACGCATTGGCGGTTTTTTGTTGTTGTTTTACTTGTTATTCTATGTTATTGTTACTGTTGTTGTTGTTGTAGGCAGTTTGCATCCGCATATCGCCGGGTTCATTTAAATAGCTATCCTACACGGTTTCCTTGACGTTTTCATCGCCTCTGATTAGCCGTTCAACTGGAAGATGTGCTGTATTTTTTTGTTCCAGTTTTTTCCAATGAAGGTTATCCTTGCTGTTGCTGCTTCAGTGCTTATGTGCCTTTATGTGTGTTTATGTGCTTGTGCCGCGATATCGTGTTGAGTGCAGTTTATTAGTTGCAAATCTCATTCAAGTCAATATGCTTGTTGCTTGACTTGACTCTTGGTTGGCTGGCTCGCTTGAAGGCGTTCAAGCCCTCAGTCCCTACAATGTGGGGCTCAATTTTTTTCTGCGATGCTTTTACTTTCCTGCTACATAGTAGAAGTTTTTACATCCATTTGTCCATCAAGTACTTGAACATACTTTTGTTAAAGCGCCCCTCCACTCGCTTGTTCTTCTGCGCGCACACCACACTCAATTAGTCAGAATCAAATTGCCCTCGGTGGTTGTTGTTGTAAGCGTTGTTGTTGGCGCTTTTTAGCCGCCATCATATGCATGCAATCACCGTCGTAACGCAATAATGTGCCGCGTGCACAAACACACACACACTCAAACAGACATACAGTCTCATATGCATATTGCATTAGCATTAGATTGCACGCGCATCTGTCCGTCCATCGTTCCGCCTGTCCGTCCATCCATTCGTCCACGTTAACCTCATCAGTCACAAGTCTGATTTGTTAAAATGTTGTTTTGCTAGCAGCACTTTGGAACTCCGTGTTTTGTTATTCAAAATAGAAAAGTAGGTACTCGTACATACAAGTTAGTAAAAGCTAAATGTGAAAAAAAAATGCATTGCCGTGCATTGGTATGGCAGCAAAAACGTCAACTAGCAAATCGGTTTAAGCCATTTTTTCTGCTGTTTTGGCTTACATAACCGATACTGGAATGTTTGATTGCTTGGGTTTTTGCTTTTTTGTTGTTTTTTCGCTTGTGTGGTTGAGTGGCTATGGCTGATTGCACATTAAAGTTTTAAATATTTTTTTTCGATGAAATTTTATTTTCCACTGCGTTGAGAATGTTGAATGCTTTAACTTTATACACTTAAAGGTTGTTTGTATTGTTGAAAATTTAATGGGGTGGTTGGCATCCTTCTCAGCAGAAAAATCAAGTATTTTCTATTTTTTATGTGCTGCTCTATGTCAAAGCTTTAAAAATTTGCAATGATTTTTCTTACCACTCGACGATTGTTACTCAAACAATCAACAATAGTTTACTTTCCATCTATTGCAATCGATTTGTCTTTTATCTACTACCCAAAATCAACAGTGTTATAGTTGAATATGTCGTTTACATATCCGTTGGTACATCCAAACAAATACATTAGGTAATTTTACTTTTGCACTTTCTGAAGTATTTTTTTGCGTCGTCTGTCTGTACACTAAGGTGGAGCGAAATTTTTTTTTTGGAAATTCTTCTTCCAAAGCCATAACGGCACCCTGTAAAATTTTATTGACCTACTCGCATGTTTAGAGGTGCCCCCAGCCCCACAAAGTTGAAAAAATAGAATTAAAACGGCCATATAAATACAAACGTAGCACGATCTGGTTTATCAAATTAAAGGGAATCAAAATACCTATCTAATGGTAAAATATTCGAAATCGGTTCAGTAGTTTTTAAGTAATTGCAATTTAAAAAATGCATAATATAAACTTTGACCTTTAATAACTTTTGTTGTTGTTGTTTCCAAAAAAAAAAAACCCTTTAATACTCAACTTAGGCATGTTTATCAATCCTCATCCTTCGTTTTTTGATCTTATAATTTTCAAAATTTCATATTTGTACCAGATCGTGCTTATTGTTTTCAACTTTGCGGGGCTGGGGGCAGTTCAAAACGTCATCCTATCGCCATAAAATTTTGTGGGGTTCAATAACTCGTATAAAGGCAACTTTTCATTGCTGGAGGTTCAAAAAACAAAAAAAAACAAAAAAAATCTCCATATGTTTTCACTCCACCTTACTGTATATTATGAGTAGTCCACTTTCAAAAGTGGCTATGTGAAAATTTTTCGATATTGAGTTTTTGATGGATTATTTACCAGTATTTAAAGGTGTTCACTATCCATTAAGAATTTATTCCGTATTCTGAAAAAAAAAAATAGCATTTAATACTCTTTCTTTTTTTTCCTATTTGTAGCTTAATGTGAAAAATTCACATAGGAACTTTTGAAAGTGAACTACTCATATAAAGTTTGTTTCCGATTGGAGTTAGTTCACTGGTTTCGCATACATTAATCTAGTCAATATGATTTACAAAGGAAGCTGATTGCCATATTATGCACTTTATCTGCTTCAAACGCATTTTGATTGCGACTTGACTACAATTTATACGTAACAGCTCTGACTGTAGAGTGTGCAAAAATTTAAACAAAAATTAAAACATTTTTAAGCACTTTATTTACTACTTGTCACATTTTCTAATGGTTTGATTCTCCTTTTCTACTTTCAGGTATGTTCTTAAAGCTGCTGGATGCATAAAAAACTAAACTAAGCCTAAGTCCCGAACATTTCAACGCACTTGAACTTACTAACACATTTCACATCTCATCCTACTAATTCAACTTTGCATACTTAAAATGTGTCATCTCAAAATTCAGGTAATTGATAGAACCTTTATTAAATGCAATTTAATTGCCTTCACGAAAGTATTACTTTTTTTTTGTAAGCAGAACAGCAATAGTTTAGCTAACTGTCTTCCTACAAACGACTCATGCAAAATTTATAGCGCCAATTAAAGACTTGCGACGATCAAAAAAGTGGTTTTCCTGTTGGTCGATCGCGGTCTCATGGCTGGTCCGTTCCCATAGCCTCTTCTCTTATACCACTTGAGCATTGTTGGCCACTTGCATTATTTTAAACGCATAAGTTCATCATCAGACCTATTATCGTCTTGTCTTCTTGTTACTGCAAAATGTCACCCCTTTATGACCTTTACTTACACAGATGTCCCGTTACAAATTCCCAAAG
The DNA here is from genome assembly GCA_960531455.1 of Urophora cardui. Taxonomy (NCBI): domain Eukaryota; kingdom Metazoa; phylum Arthropoda; class Insecta; order Diptera; family Tephritidae; genus Urophora; species Urophora cardui. The sequence continues at coordinate 111,032,013 of OY482674.1, read as the reverse complement.
GGTGTTCCAGTAATAGCTTCGTTAAGAAGTAGACATTTTTCTTTATAAGAGCCTGAGCTCGTTACGTGAATGAAATTGTATCTCTCGGGCTATATTAGTGATTGAGATATCACATTTTGGCATATACTATATAGAGAAATTGGGCGTGTTTTTGGTACAATTTCGGCCATTTTCAGTACCAACCGTCCCAGGCTGGATACCAAATTTCATCAAAATATTTCAATTTGTTACGCAAGACAGGCAGACATACGGATGGACGTGGCTCAATCGATTTCTTTCTTCACTCTGATCTTTTTGATATACATATATAAGTAGTCTATATCTAACTCAATTATTTCATAGTGTCACAATCCACCGTTATGAAATCAAAATTATAATACTCTGTGTTCTAGTACGGCTGAGTATAATAACAACAACAAGTAAAGCAAAGCTATCATATCAAATGTTACGTATACGCCGTGACCTGAATTATTAGATAAATAATAGTCGGATTTTTATGCTAGCGCATATACATCTGCGCTTAAATTTTGTATGGATTTCTAAGTGCACATTTTTATCTGCGCTTAGCAGTCCATACTAAATTTAAGCGCAGATTTATATGCGCTAGAATAAAAACACGGCTAATATCAAACAAGATTTAGCGAAGTTCCCAAAAAAAAAACAAAAAAAACAAAAGTAGCGGACAAGCCAATTTATTATGTAACCTAGCTACTTTTATGTGACAATAACAACAGAAAGCTGTGCAAAAATTAATGACATAGGAGAATTTTTATATATTTGCACACATGAAGTGGTGTGTTTTTATGTGTAAATACTTTTTGTATGTACATACATATTCGTTCTGAGCTGTGTATACATACATATTTTGTAGTACTTCTGTGTCAATGCAGTATTGTTGAGTGCTTGCACAAAAAGTGGCAAAACAGAATAAACTAAGCAAGTGTGATCTCTGATACAACCGATACATTTGTACACACAATCAATGTAAATTTATATTTGTATGTAAAAATGTAAATATTTAACTATCACTCTGAGAATTAAATTTAGTTTAGTGGCAGTATAACTGTACAACAATATGAGTAGTCCACTTTCAAAAGTGGTTATGTGAAATTTTTTCGATATTGAGTTTTTGATGGATTGTGTAGCAGTATTTAAAGGTGTATAATGTCCATTAAGAATTTATTGCAAGATCCTTGCGTATTCTGAAAAAAAAAATAGTATTGAATATGAATACACTTGCAAAAGTCTCTATGATTTTGCATATACACATTCAAAATACTTTTTGTTTTATTCTAATTTCTTAATAAGCTAGTATGTATAACATAGTTTTGAAATGAGTAACCAGTCTATACTTATGAAGTTTTTGTTAGAATTTTTTAATAATGAAATGTTGCCACCTGTTTTGAAAATTGAAATCAAAAAGAAAAAATTTTCAATAAACATTTATAGAAATAATTTTGAAATTAGTAAATAAAATAAACTGAAAGGAATTATATGCAACGTTTTTAACCCTGGACGGTTACTATATTTTTACCCTACGTTAAGGTTACACTTCGTCGAATCGACTACTCTTTCTTTGTTTAGTTATTAAAATAGAACTTTTGCATTCTCTATTAGAGTAAACAAAAAATGTAAAACATTGAGATAATGTATAAAGATGTTAAGTTTGACGAAAATAAAGTTCGTGTCTTTTTTCCTGTTTTTAACGTATTATTTTTTTTAAAACAACAAAACTTAAACAAAATAAATAAATTGATTTAGTTCATGCACAGTCTTTTAAGGGAATATATCAAATTATATAAAAGTAAGAACGTTTTTCTGTTTAGGACTCATTTTGCACACGAGTCACAAAGCTCGACTTTGGGCTCGTCGCATGTACTTATTTAGTCGTTCTGTGTTTTTTGACGGACAGTAGTTACATATTTTTCAATTTCTGACCTCCTCTTCATTATCAGCAACATATTCGGACGGATGAGGAATATTTTTTTTTTTTATATTTTCCTTCAATGATGTCCGCATATTAGGAATTCGAAGCATTTCTTACATATGAGAAGCTACCAGCGTTTCATGCAGATCTCTGAGGAATGTTTGTCATTTCTTCGGCTTTTACCCTTTCGAAAACACCTTGTGACAATTAAGGATGTACCTGTTCGAAAAATACTAAACTAAAAAAATTCACATGACAACAAAAGGGAACAAATATTATACTACTATACAAAATCAAAAAGTCACACTAAAGTTATACTTCGTCGATTCGACGAGTACATAGCTGTGTATCTCCGATATCAAGACAAGAATATGCGCTGAACGTTCGTTCACTATAAGCATTCGCAATCAACTAGCATTGCTGAAAAATGCAGCGTAATTCGATAAAACACAAAAAAGATATGGGAGTAAGATTGGTAGGTCGTCGTCGATTCGATGAAGTGTAACCGTCCAGGGTTAAGAAAACTTAAAAAAAAAAATGTTACCACTTCTTTCGAAAAAAAAAACAATTTTATTGACTTAATTTGCACTAAACAAAATTTATTTAAACTGGCCAAAGCAAAAATATTTCGCAAAAATCATAATAGAACCGACCATGCGATAGTAATTAAAATTTATACAAAAAATCGCAAATAAATATGCTCAAAAATTTATTTTCCTACGGCAATGGTCAAAAAATAAAAAATAAAAAAAAAATTTCACACATTGCGCGCATTATTAAAAAATCAGCAATTCATGTATTTTAAAAAAGAGTAGCGAATAGTAAAACCAGCGAGTTTGGCCAGCCGCCATAAAAATGCAGCAGTTTTGGCAATGAATGCAATGAAGCACAAATATTTGCAATGCGCTGTGAAGCGGTGCATTTGTTATAACAACATACATATTTTTGTATGGATGTGTATAATGTACATATACATCCATAAGTGTATGGACATACAAACATATCTATCTATGAAGTTTGTCCCAGCTTGGCTAGCAATGTTGCAAATTGCAAAATGCATAAAGTAAAGTACCAATTTATATTGGTTTTGCGAATAAACTCACACTACTTGAAACTGTACACCTTTTGTATATGCATACATACATATGTATATTATACATACAAATATTGCACTGTTTGTATATGCAATTGAAAATATTTTATCAGTTTATGTCAGGGATGGGCACACAAACACATTCAAACAATCAACGAAAATTAGTGTGTGTTGGTGCGCCTACTGTAGGCCAAAGTGGAAAACGATAAACAATAACACTGCTCTACAGCCAAAAAATACTCTGAACGCAACCATCCTTTCTATATGTAAAATCGGTCGCTGATTCCGAAAATCGGGTTCATTTTTAATTCTATGGGAAGGTTTTTGAGATATCGGCAATTTACCGTTTTTTGGCCAATGTGTCCACTTAATCCTGTATATCTCTTTAACACAGTGAGTTATATTCCTTAGGGTGACACCAAACGAAATAAAATTAAATTTCCTTTTCACGGCTCCTATAACATTTTTCTCTAACTCTTATAGTTTCTGAAATATTGACGATTAAATTTTAATTTTTTCGATTTTTTACGATTTTTTGAAGAAAAAATTGACTTTGTCAGGCAATATCTTTAAAACCAATATTTTTACCTTCGGTTTTACTCCTTTTCATGAAGCTCCATTCTATTACCAAAAAAATAAGCTATCAACGATGAAAATCCATTGTAAAATGGAAAAGTTATAGGCGATCAAGTAAATACAGCCAGGTCGCGCAATGCCTCTGCACGCGTACATTCTATGCATATTGTACCAATACCTACACATCTGCAGTAGCAGCACATTGGCAGCGCGGTAGATACAAGCCCATTTACGGGTATAACATGCATAAAATATACCCGTGTAGAGGCATTGTGCGACTTGGCTGTATTTACTTGATCGCCTATAACTTTTCCATTTTACCATGGATTTTCTTCGTTGATAGCTTATTTTTTTGCTAATGGAATGGAGCTTCATGAAAAGGAGTAAAACCGAAGGTAAAAATATTGGTTTTAAAGATATTGCCTGACAAAGTCAATTTTTTCTTCAAAAAATCGTAAAAAATCGAAAAAATTAAAATTTAATCGTCAATATTTCAGAAACTATAAGAGTTAGAGAAAAATGTTATAGGAGCCGTGAAAAGGAAATTTAATTTTATTTCGTTTGGTGTCACCCTAAGGAATATAACTCACTGTGTTAAAGAGATATACAGGATTAAGTGGACACATTGGCCAAATAACGGTAAATTGCCGATATCTCAAAAACGTCCCCATAGAATTAAAAATGAACCCGATTTTCGGAATCAGCGACCGATTTTACATATAGATAGGATAGTCACGTCCAAAGTACAGACAAAAAATTTCATTTTGTGATCCAGTGTAATCAGTCTGCATGCAGATGTTGAGCGAGCAGGGTCATGTTGCGCACGCTTTGCGAAATTATGAAACAACGTAGGTATACAAGTACATACGTATGTTATTTGCAAACTCTTCATAGTTTTGTTTGTTGTCTGGCTTCTACAAATAAAACAAAAGAATGTCAAGCGACGATCACCTAGCGACCACCTGCTTTCACGATAGTCGAAGGCAAATTAATTATTTTTGCTAATAGCCCAACCAGTCAACGACGCACGCACGTAGCCCGTGTCAGCTGACACAACCTGTCTTATGGAGTTGTAGTGTAAATGCCCAATCACCAACGCATGACGACGGCTCTCTTGACGCACGTATCGTAGAAACCTAGCTCAGTTTGATTTTTCACGTAATAACGTGTCAGCTGATTGCTCTCTTTGCAACAGAGTTGCCGGAGCGATCATTTTGTAGTAAATTAGTACGAATCTTTCAATATGCTCCCAAAGTACCTCAATAACTATTCCGAATGTTGCCGATTATAAAATTATGTTAACATAAGTGTATTTTTTTTTTAAATATGGAGATAAAAATGTAATAAAAAAATTTAAGTTTTTTCTTGCGTTTTTTTTTTACTAAATTTGACTATTGCCGCAATCGTTTTTTTACACGGAAATAAAAATGTAAATAGAGAAAATGAAGGTTTTTTGGCGTTTTTTTAAATAAATTTTACTACATATTGTATCAATCGTTTCTATTTGTTTTTATATGGAGATAAAAATTTAAATAGAAGAAAATTAAGTTTTTCCTGCTGTGTTTTCTTTACTAAATTTGACTATTGTGGATATTTTTGACTGTTGCATTTAATACATTTGACTATTGTGAATATTTTTGACTGTTCAATTTAGCAAAATTACCCCAGATAGCAAATTTTTAAAAGCTGTCAGGTGAATAATACTCGGCGAGCTGGCAAGACTCGTGAATTTGACAACAAGCATAAACAACAAAAAGACCGAAATACGTACATATGCAATACATAAATTAAAAAATAATCGCGGTGAATATTATTACTAAAAATTAAAACAAAAACAGTATTTGTATATAATTGCTGCATTTTATTAATTGCAAAAATTAATTGCGAAATTGCAATAAAGTTTCCGCGCAAAACGAAATTACTTTTTTATCAGAACTGCTGAAAAAAAAACAAAAAAAAGTTTTGTACATCTGCGCAGAGCGTGCAATTAAAATTGTGCAAGACATTTTACCATTGTGTAAATCATCATATACTTTAAACTTAAAACTTATTTCATATAACAATTGACAAAAATGTAAAAATAAAAAAATTAAAAAAAAAATCTGACTTTTTTTAGAAATCCATTTTTGCGCGGAACGTTTTTGAACCGAAATCACCTAAAAAAGTGATATTCCATATACCACGTGGTGGTATGCCAAATTTTTCGTCAAAATTTGTTATATGCCTAATGTACATATTCTTAAAAGCCTTTAAGAAATAGTAGTAGAAAATGTAGAAGCACGGAGTCAGAAGTAAACAAAACTGCAATTAATATTTGGTTTTAAATTATCATGATACAACATTTTCAATTTTAAAATTTATTTATTAATAAATTCTATGAATAATACGATTTTTAAGAAAAATTACTACGAAACCAAACACAAGTTACTACGAAATAAAAAACTGCATATATACTTTGCTGTACAATGGTAACGCTGTTATTCAACTCATTCCAAACAAACCAAAAACAATGCAGAATGTAAACAAAGGAAAACAACTGATTCTTGCGTTGGGTATGCGTGCGTTTACGTGCGTGAATGGTGTCGATTTTCAACTATTGCGTGAGGTAACTGAGAGATATGACGCCGTCGGTCAATGGTTGGACTATAAGCATGGTCCCATCGTAAGCGCTCGTTTTACGCTCTTTATTTGTCTGTATTAGTGGCAATCGGTGTGTATACGTGTGAATCGCAAACAGCTGGTCTGCCCGCGGGCAAGAGGCTGCGCATCGCTGGTTTATGTAGTTGCGTACACATATATTTTTGTTGAATTTTGCCCTGCTAAATATAATACAAAAATTTATTTCCGCGCGCCACTCGATATTCGGCGGCTCTCTCTTTTCCACACACACAAACACAATATTTTATATGTGTATGGAAATGGACAAAAAATGTTGGTAGTGCCATGGAGATGCAAACAAATTGCAAACGATATATGGGCAAATACATAACATAAACTTACATACATGGGATATATGTACATATGTATAAGCAACGAGGCCGATATGCATTACGGTGGCACGACATATTTATAAAATACCTTGCTTGATTGCCAAATCGGAAAGAAATGAACTTAATTTTAACATTTACTAGTAGAAGTATGTAGCGAGTCGTTATAGAACGATTATATTGGGTTAATTGTATCGGTTAATTCAAACGAGTGTACTCGACAGCGAGTGCTATGAACGGAAAAATTGATAGTTAGAAGATTAAACCCCAGAACCCATTTTTTGTACTTTTATTCGATTTTTATAAAATTTTTCCTTTCTGGGAAATTTTGATAATTAATATAGTTGCGCGAAATTTACCATTTAGACTCACTAGAGTTTAAGACAAACCATTTTATTACAGTTTAGAAAAATTTCCCTTGATGGGAAATTTTGTAAATTAGTAAAATGGCATTAAATCAATCATAATGACTCATTGAAGTTTAAGGCAAACAAATTTATAACATTTTTAAAAAAATTTCCCTTTTTTTGAGAAATTTGGGTAATTCGTAAATTTGCATGAAATTAAAAGCAGGCCATTTTATTGGTTGAGTTTCGAAGACAAAGCTGCTCCGCAACTGTTGAGTGTTTGGCTTAGAAATGCACTCTTGAGTAGTTCCGCTCAGCTCAACAGTTGGCAACTTTTCGCCATTTTTTCCATCACAAATTTTGTTCGCTACTTGAGCTCAACATGTTATGTAAAGCCAAAATCTGATAAAATTGATCTAGCCGTTTCTAAGACGTAGCTGTTTAACTCAACTACTACCCAGCTGTTGGCAACTTTTGAGCTCAATAGTTGCGGAGCAGCTTTGCCTTAGAAAGTTACCCATTATGTTTTTAAAAAATTTCCTTATTGGGAAATTTTGGAAATTATTATAGGTACTTGTGTGAATTTTACAATTACAATTAGTAAATTTACATGAATTTAATCATAACGACTCGTTGAAGTTTAGTGCAAGCCATTTTAATACCTTCTTGAAAAATCTCCTTCTGGGAAATTTTGGAAATGATTATACTTGTGTGAATTTTACAATTTTAATTAGTATATTTGCATTAAATTAATCATAATGACTCACTGAAGTTTAAGGCAATAATTTTATTAAATTAAAAAAAAAAATTCCATGTTTGGGAAATTTTGAAAATCACTAAACTTACAATTTACAATTTTAATTATTAAATTTACATTAAATTAATTATAATGACTCAGGTAAGCCATTTTATTACTTTTTTGAAAAAATTCCCTTTTTGGGAAATTTTGGAAATTAGTATAGGTACTTGTGTGAATTTTACAATTTTAATTAGTAAATTTGCTTTAAATTAATCATAATGACTCATTGAAGTTTAAAGCAAACCATTTTATTAAATTTAAAAAAAAATTCCCTTTTTGGTAATTAGTACACTTGTGTGAAATTTACAATTTTAATTAGTATATTTGCATTAAATTAATCATAATGACTCGCTGAAGTTTAAATAAAAAAAAAAATTCCCTTTTTGGGAAATTTTTGGAAATTAGTACAATTTAGCCAAGTCTACTTTCGTCTGTTTTGCCGTTCTCTCGTTTTATTCACTTAATTTTTGAAATTCTTCCAATTTCAATAAAACTTTTTCAACCCAGCTTAATAAAAATATGCATACATACATTTGTACGTTCACTCGTGCGACAACGTTGTAAATTTTTGTACAAACTTCGCGTGAAATTTCGGTTTTTGCAATTTTAAATGCGCGACAACAGCAGCCGCGCGGCGTTGTTTTAACAAGCCCAAAAGGAAAACGGGTGAGAGAGAGGGAGTGTGGGTATATGTATGCATACATACATACTTATGATGAAATAACAGCGACAGCATTGATGAGCGCTGATGATGGGACCAAAATGGATTGCGTATATAAGAGTATGTGGGCTAAGTACTGCTGGACCTTTACAGTGTTTTGAGGGGCGTAGAGGACAGTGGAGGGGTTTGAATTTTTGAGTTTCGTGGTGGTTGCAACATTTTTTGTGCTTATAGCCATTTTTGCGCGACGAAGTGGCGCATTGATTCCCAATAAACATTTTACTTACTTCTCAGCTTGAAACAATAATAATAATAATAATTCCCAACGGTTTACCCTCCATTTCCCGCCCGACCGACGCGAGGGGCGCAATCCGCATGACGCACGGATATATTTTTTAATTTTGCCAAGGTGTTGAGTGGCTTGGAGTTTGTTAAACGTCGAGTTCTTATGCTGCTCAGCTACAGAATAGAAATTCATCAGCTGATTACACATACATAAGTTTATATATACACTTAGAAGCAATTACTCAGTTAACAATAAAATACATATTATACTAAATTAGTAGAAGGAAACTATATCTAGTAGACAATTTGTTATTTGTTAAGAATTGAAAGAAGAGTTTTCCTTATAATGGATAGAGAGTCAGAGATGTCAAAGTAGGTAGAGTATGTGTTAAAACTTTTGCATAGATATCGGAATGGCGCATTTAATTCAAAATTAGTTTTACATTGTTTTAAAAATATGGGCTGGTAATGTCTTGATGGACGGGCAGGAATGTTTAAGCTTATTTCAGAAAGAAGAAATGGGCTATTTATTGATCCCTTCAGCAGTTTCGTTACGAATATTACACCCAGAGTTTCCCTACGACTAGCTAAAGTTGGAAGGTTAATAAGCTTTAAGCGACTAGTATACGAGGGAAGATTGCAATGAGGGTTCCAATTCAAATTTCTTAATGCAAAAAGTAAAAATTGTTTTTGAATCGATTCAAGTCTATCAGAATGAATTTTATAACTCGGATTCCAGATTATAGATGCATATTCTAGTGTCGGTCGTACTAAAGTTGTGAAAAGGGCTTTAGTTACGTAGGGGTCACTAAATTCCTTAGACCAACGTTTTACAAACGCTAGAACACTTTTAGCTTTATTTATCATGACGTTGATGTGAAGGTTGAAATTAAGTTTATAATCGAATCTTACACCTAAGTCGACAAACTCATAAACTCGCTCCAGATCATGATTATTAATGGCGTAAGCTATAGGATCGACATTACTCCGCGAAAAGCACATAAATTTACATTTATTTAGATTTAGTGGCATAAGATTTATATTGCACCACGTAACCAAACCGTTTAAATCATTTTGAAGGAGCGATCTTTCCTCCGGTGAGGTGTAGGACTGAAAAGTTTCACATCATCTGCGTACATTAAAACTTTAGAATAATTTATAGCACATGAGATGTCATTAATGAACAACAAGAACAGAGTCGGTCCGAGATGGCTGCCCTGCGGAACCCCAGAGGACACATCATTAGTAAATGAATAGGCATTCTTAAAAACAACCCTTTGTGTTCTGTTAGAAATGTAAGAAGAGATCCAGTTTAGGAGGATAGCTTGAAAACCCAGTAGTTGAAGCTTGTGGATAAGTAAATTGTGATTAACCTTGTCAAAGGCTTTACTAAAGTCAGTATAAATAACATCCGTTTTAGCACTTTCCCTAAACCCATTAGAAACACTTGTTGTAAATTCCAGAAGGTTAGTGATGGTTGATTTACCCCTACAGAAACCATGCTGAGAGTTCCCAATCAATGACTCAATCGAGTTTTTTTATCTGGTTGCTAATAATCGACTCAAACAGTTTTGGGATAGCAGACAATATTCTCATATCCCAAACGCTAGTTCTCAAATGCATCTCAACTAACCGTTGATAGCGTTCTCAACCTAAAAGGATAATTTTTAGTATGGAGTTTTGGGCTGACGCTGAAATTGAGAACATCAGTTTCTCAAACCCGTCTCAAATCTGGAACGAATGGAACAGGAATTTTCAAGCCTATTTTAATAAAAGTTTGAAATTTTTTCGTTTAATGTTTATTGGGTTGTGTCACATGCAAGTGTGTGCGTGTGTGAGCAGTGCGAGTGCAAGGTGAGTGGGCTGGTGTCATACATTTCATCTCATATTTGTGTGCTGTTGCTGTCGCGCGTATTTCATTTTAACATTTTTTTCATCAATTAATAATTTTTTTTTTTGATTGCCACAATTTTCTCTCGTTGCTTAATTTTCATTTTTTGTGAGGCTTTTGGTAAACTTTGTTGCTTGCAATCGATTCGTTTTTCAGTTTCATTTCTGATTGGCTTCCATTCCATTCCATTCCATTCCCTGCTCTTCCTGCTTCACTAACAACATCGTAGTTGGGGTCTATTTCTGTTTTCGCTTCAATGTTTTGCGAATGGCGCGGGAAGAGTTTGGAAATGTTTGTGGTGGCGCGTATTTAAAATTAATACAACAACAGCAACAGCAATAATAACAATAACAACAAACATAAAAAAATCGAACATTTATTTTCCTTTGTTGAATTGTTATTTACATACACAAATACATATGTACATAATATTTATATTCTTGTTCATTTATATATTCAGTAGAAGGGCTTTTGTAAGCCGATCTGACATTAACTGCTATTGATGGTTGGTTGGTTGTTTAACTCAACTCATTGTTGTTGGTCGCTTTATTGGCTGGCTGTTGTTAATTGGGTTTGCCGTAGTTTGCGTCAGACTTTTAAAGCAAAGAAGTAAAATACAATAATTGCGTAATTTTTTTATTCGTTATGTTGCGCCGAATTAATTTTTCAATAATAAAACAATCTGGTAATGCGTCTACCAGCGTTGTCTCATAAATACAGCTCGGAAAAATAGGTGAATCAAGCGCCTAAAAAATTTTACAATTTGTAAATTTTGTTTGTTTTCAGTGGCGGGATAACAATTTAAATATAAAGGGGTGAGATATTGGTATGGTGGGTGAAGATTTTATTAGAAAAGTTCTTAATCATGTTACACAAATTTACAGTTTAAATAATCATACAGTGGTGTGTGATGAAATAAAGTCAGAATAGAAAGTGATTTTATTCATAAAATATATTTATTTATGTGTTTATAATAATTTTAATTTGTTATATAAAAAAATATATAAAAGAAACCAAATATATTAAAGTTAAAAAGTTTGTGTAAAATTCTGGAAAATTCGCAAATTTTTCAGCAAAATTTGTAACTTTTTGAGTAGAAATTTTATATTATTTTCTAGTACGCAATTTTTTTCGACTTGTAAATTCGCATGAAAAAAATGCAGAGGACAGCTAGAAAAAAATTCTCAAATAACAGGTATTAGTATTTTTTTATAGTAAAATTCATTTGCCAATATGCACTTGCCTCATTTTCATTCAAAATATATCTGTTTTGAAACTGTAATTGTTTTTCCTTCACGTGCGAAGATTTTGTCTAAAATTTAAGCGAGTCACTACAAATTTATAATTTTTTTCTTTATTCTTTATAATTATATATTTATTTATTATACTTTATTTATTATTATTCTTTATTATTACATTTATTTATTGTAGCTTTCTTTGCAATTTTTCTCGTGCAACCCATAAAAAACCTTACTAATTTATTTTTCTTGCATCCTAGTAAGCAAAAAATCCAATTGCATTAACGGGGGGCTTAGACCCGAATACACCCCACCCTTAAACTTGCCACTGGATGTGCTCATAAACATTACGTAGCATACTTTTAGGCGTCTGATTTTCACCTATTATCCGAGCACTACTCATAAATGACAAAAAAATAAGGCTTCGAAGCGCCTAAAAATATGTACGATATACTGTTATAAAATTTTTTCACCTATTGAAACAAGTGTTTGTTTAAAATTCTTTTTAAAATAGTTTTATTTAGTCTAGATATCTTCTAAATAGTTTTATCAAGTATGTACACAAAATTATTAAGATCTGTTCTTATAATTTTTTGAAACAGATGGCAACATTCCATTAGAGTCCTCACTATTCTGTGCAAACTTAGCTATCTTTCATTTGAAACTCATATTCTTCCCCCTCTCCCTCCCTCTACTGTCTGCGTTCTTGTTTCTGTTCCTGTTCGTGTCCCTTTATTGAAACTGAAGTTGATCCCCCTCCCAAGGCAGATAATTTTAACATAATAAATCGGCTGGGTGCCCGCACAACTATCCGGAAGTCTATAAGCCTTGTACAGTGAAACTTGCTGAGCACAAGATACTAACCACTTTCGGAGTAGTATTTATCACCTCCTTCGATACCTGACCTTTGTAAGTGGTGCCCTTATCAACATTGCTACCCTCCTTGGTCTGGCAGCTTTGTAGCAGAACTTTCGTCCTTCGCACTTTGGGGCAACGAGTTTAGTGGCAGACCCTCCTATCTTTTTAAGACCTTAGTGGCCCTGCTTTTCTCCCCATAACGGGGATTTTTGGCCCAGGGGAGACGGCTGCCGTTACCCCGGTTAATTTTTTGTTTTGAGCTACGTCCCACTTTTGGTCAGGTAAGCCATGTCGTGACCCAGTGCCACTGCCGTAGTAGGAAGTGTAGCTATACCAACGCCTGAGGAGCTTCAAGCATCAGCAGGAGCTGGACGGTTCGTCGCTTCCAACGCTACAAGTCCAGCAGCCCTAGTGGTGCTGGAACCCACCAAGTTGGTTGTTGCTGTTGTTGTTGTTGTTGGGTGAGATGCGAGACTCCCACCCGTTTCAATTGGCCATTTTCGTCGCGAAATCGCCTTCTCATCCGAGAGGATTCCTGGTAGTCTATGCAAATGCAGAGACGTCAGGCGATAGTTGGACATCCTTCCGTCATGTGGAAGATGCCACAGAGACAATCCATGCAAAGCAGAAGTACTCTAAACTGCGCCTGCACTGCCAACCTAACAGCGACGGCGTTAGATCGTACTTTGAGACTTGCCAGGTTTTAACGGGATGGAATAACGTTGTGACATTAGCCTGATAGACATTTCTATGGGGTATCACCCCCACATACTCAGTTATCAAATTGCCGCAGCTCACTAGCCCGAAGCAAACGTATCAGATAGTGATAGCAGAAGAAAGTCCTGAGGCGAAGCCAGGGTCAATGAGGAGAAATGGTTCTCACCTGATTTATATATTCTCCTTCGTAGATGGTTGGGCTAACAGTGCCACCAGCTTGAAGGAAAAGCAGGGGATTAATAGTGCGTGGTGAGAGACGTAATTTGCGGGGATCAGCCATCGAGTTGACACATCACTAATCTTTTGTGGCAGCACATAAGTACATAGAATTACACCTTCTAGGTTTACAAAAAATGCTTTATAGAAATATTGAGTCAGGAAAAATGAGAAAAAACTTGTTTTGAGCTGAAATTATTTTAGAAAAAACAATTTCTTACGAAGGTTATGGTTCCTTAAGTAGTAAAGGCTTGGGCTTGTATATATAGAATACTAAGTTAAAAATTTTAGAAAAAAATGCAATTGAAGCCAAATTTTTTTATTGTTTTTTTTTTTTTGCTGCTTGTTTCCTTTATGTTACAGTTAGTGTCACGGCCTGCTTTTACTCACGTATCTTCATATTTGTATATTTAGGTAAATGTATTTGCGAATATTCTAAAAGCAAATGCATTGCTCGTTGATTACAGTTATGTTTGCTGCAGTGGAGCTGTGCAAAAAAAAACGACAAAAAAAACTGAAAAGAAATGTAATTAACTTTGTTATCACAAATTTGCTTTGTTGTTTCACTTAAAGGTCGTACGATTCATTTCGTGTTTTTTCTTTACTCCGCTTCTTTACTCCTCTTTCTCATATTTTTTCTTTGTTCACATGTTTTTTATGTCATGCATTTTTTTGTTTTTTTTGTTATTTTTTTTTTTAGTTTTTTTTTTTTGTGTTATAAATCTTACGTTTGTTTTTTCTTTGCTTTCTTGCCCGCTTAATCTTGCTTTGACACATTTCATTTCTCTGGCTCATATTGCCTGCCCATATTTCTCTTATTTCACCAAGATAGTATTTCTTCTCTCTCTGATTTTGACTTGAAATTACGTGCGTTTTGAAAAGGCTTTTTCTACTGTGTCAATTAAGTATATTTCAAAAAGAAAAAATGCAGAAATTGCGCAGTAAAAAGTTAAGCTCCTGATTTACTATTCTTCATCAATTCAATTTTGCTTTTGACACACTAATGACTAACGCTTGGAATTAAATAACGAAAGAAGGACTTGCTGCTCGCAAATGTTTGTTTAGGCTTATCACGAATTTTTGTTGAAAATATGAAATTTTTCTGTTTCCGTCCATCGATATTTTTGTTAAAGAAAGGTAATTCAGGGTGTCCTGAGGTTGCGGGAGTTGGAACCCTAAAAGGAGCGCACATACGGGCTCAATGTTACCGACTTCGACATCAATACAAAAACAGATTATAAGTATCGGTCCCATAACAGTCTTCGCCACAAACTATGAGATATCTTTCCATCCAGAAAGGACTGGGGAGATGGTAAACTCGCTCAGAGATTCGACGTTTCAGTTTTCACGGACGGGTTGAAGATGGCATGCGGAGCGGGAGCGCGTATCCTCGCAACTAAGCCATACATTTCCATGTCTGTCAGGCTCTCGGACACGGCGGGCGGTTATCAAACTGAAGTTTCCGCCATACAGGAGGCATGCGCGATCTACTTGCAAGCTAAAATTGCGTCTCTCTGATCTGGGTACCTTGGCACATTGGCATCCAGGGAAGCGGAAGTGGTTGGTGAGCTAGCCAGGCAAAGCTCGGTATTGCAGCGGTGCAGGAGGTTCGCGCGCCCCTGGGTTTCATTAAATGCCGAATCTCTCCGCACTATTTCCAGGAGGCTAAAACTAGATGAAAGCGTTTTCGAACCTGCAGGTTGCTGCAAAAGTTTGTGGACTACAGACAATGAGATGCGATCCTCAGCCATTCTTAAAATGAACAGGAGGGGCATTTTCCACTTAACTGCCGTATTCGCTGGAGCAGTCAAGCGGACCGATTGGGATTGGACCATAATACTCAGTGTCGCAGCTGGAGTGGAGGACACGGATGAGCACCTGCTCTGAGAGTGTCCTTCGCACTGTCAAAGCAGCATGAAATTCCTTGGCAAGCCTTTCTTCGATAACCTCTCGAAACTCAAGGACCTTTGGCCTGAGGACCTTCCTAGATACCTAAACGCAACAGGATGAATTTATAGCGTAGGACCTGCCCCGCTTGCAAAATCATTATTTTCTTTGACTCTATTCTTCTGGTTCTGGTTGTTTGGTCAAGAGTGGTAATATAAAAACGGTATTTCGGCGCTAATTGGAGTCTGTGGGACTCGCCACCCGAACCAGCCAACCAACCAACAGCGCTGGTTCTACTTCAGTACTAAGACTAAGTGACCTTGATTTAAAAATTCCTACAGATCAAGGTATTTAGAAGAGCTTTAAGACTTTAGTCAAAAATTAAATTTCGTACCAATTCAGATATTCATTATAGATACCAAGTTTCGGCACAACTTGAGTTTTTGAGTCGGCTATAAAGACCGATACCGGAAAAAAATAAATAAGAATAAGCGGAAACTAATGGGCAGTACTAGATATGTTGAATGTCACTACGAGGGTTCATGTTTGCAATGGGGAGGTCAGTATGTATAGTCACTCGGAGAAAGACCGGAGATTCGCATCAACCTCAACTGACAATACTGGCTGTTTCTTTTTTAAAAAAATATTTAATATCTGGCGAACCAACTAGGTTTACTATATCCGAGATATGAAACGTTATGAGATGAAAGGCACCGCATCTGCTGCGCATACTTTGCGGAGTGCACCACTAAATATGCTAGTATTTTGCGCTGACATGCACTTAAATTAGCTTTACATACTTTTAGCTGTGACATAGGGCATTTCGCATGTGCGTAAAATTGCACTACAACGATAGTTAAATGACCGCCTTTTTTAAATTTTTATTAACCATTCTCCAGCTACGTAAGCGTTTTAATAGTTTTGTGTCTACCTTCTTTATTTTTCTTTTTCGTTTTACTGATCAAAGTGCATCAAAGCACTGCATGCGGTCCGCTGTTTTGCACATTCAATTTGTATTGAGCATAGGTAAATTGCTTGGCTTGACTTTGCTTTCGACTATGGCTACCCCCAAAGTCGAATAGTTAGCAGCACCACTTTCATATCTAACCCTACTGTAACTCACCTCACCCAAATAAGCAAACTCCTTTCACTTTGCTTGTCGATTTCCATTATTATACTCAGCTGTACTAGTACACAGAGTATTATAATTTTGATTTCATAACGGTGGATTGTAACATAATGAAATAATCGAGATAGATATAGACTTATATATATCAAAATGATCAGGGTGAAAAGAGAAATCGATTGAGCCATGTCCGTCCGTCCGTCCGTCCGTCCGTCCGTACGCAGGATAACTCGCGTAAAAATTGAGATATTTTGATGAAATTTGAAATGCAAGTTGGTATCGAGACTGGGACGGTTGGTATTGAAAATGGGCGAAATCGGACCATGACCACGCCCACTTTTCCTATATAGAAATAATCGGAAATTTGGTATCTCAGTCACTAATATAGCTGGAGCGATGAAATTTTACCCACGTGTTGAGCTCAGGCCCCTAGGAAGAAATTTGATGAAATTTTGGAAAATGGGCGGTGCCACGCCCACTTATTAAGGGTCAAACATTGAAAGTTTTATATGTCATAACTCAGAAACCGTTGAAGATATATCGATGAAATTTGGTATGCGTAATTTGCTTACTTAGAGAAATGTTTTGGTGAAAAATTATCAAAATCGGTTGACGACCACGCCCACTTTTATATATGGGAACTATAAAGGGGCCTAATAAAAACATTTTAAGCGATATCTCTGTCAAATATAAAGATCTATCACTGAAATTTTGTGGCAGGAGTCCAACTACGGACATAAAACAAAAAGTACAAAAATTTTGGAAAATGGGCGGTGCCACGCCCACTTATTAAGGGGCAAACATTGAAAGTTTTATATGTCATAACTCAGAAACCGTTGAGGATATATCGATGAAATTTGGTATCCGTAATTTGCTTACTTAGACAAATGTTTTGACGAAAAATTATCAAAATCGGTGGACGGCCACGCCCACTTTTATGTATGGGTATTATAAAGTGACCTAATAAAACTATTTCAAGCGATATCTCTGTCAAATATAAAGATCTATCACTGAAATTTTGTGGCAGGAGTCCAACGACGGACATAAAACAAAAAGTACAAAAATTTTGGAAAATGGGCGGTGCCACGCCCACTTATTAAGGGGCAAACATTGAAAGTTTTATATGTCATAACTCAGAAACCGTTGAAGATATATCGATGAAATTTGATATGCGTAATTTTCCTACTTAGACAAATGTTTTGGCGAAAAATTATCAAAATCGGTTGACGGCCACGCCCACTTTTATATATGGGAACTATAAAGGGGCCTAATAAAAACATTTTAAGCGATATCTCTGTCAAATATAAAGATCTATCACTGAAATTTTGTGACATGAGTTCTACAATAGACCGGAAACAAAAAATAAAAAAGTTTGGAAAATGGGCGTGGCACCGCCTCTTTTTATACAAAGGAATCTACGAGCCTATTACTCGACAAATAACTGAGATATTATGACGAAACTTGGTTTATACACTTTTATAACATGTGTTAATAGACACGCAAAAATGTATTGAAATCGGTTTATGACCACGCCTACTTTTTAACAAAGATATTTCTGGAACACCCTTTTGGAATTTGTAACGTGAAGTCTTTGTAACTAAAAGTCATAGAGGGATGCAATTTTGCACTAACAATAATATTTATATGCTTATTTGGATGATTGATACAAATTTTGAAAATGGGCGTGGCTGCGCCCTGCTTATGCAGCACTCGTTTCATATAAAATACACCCTATATCGAACAAACGCAAACAAACAATGAAAGCATACAGCTGAGTATCTAATGTTCGATTCCACTCGAACTTAGGCTTCCTTACTTGTTTTTTTTCGTTTTGCTTTTTCTTTTTGGCTTGTTCCGTTTTTGCTTTTCTTGTATTTGTTGGTCTTGTACAAATAAAAGCTTGTACTTGCCTGAGTACGTAGTAGGTACATGTGTACCTACCTGCCTGTCGGTACACCTTTCAATCCTTTCCGCCTCCTCAACTATAAACTTAAGTGGCACTTTGCTATGCTAACTCTTCTGTGCTTAACTACGCTTCTTCTTTGACTTTCATACGTTCGGGACAGGCTCTCTTTATTTTGCTGCTGCCGAGTGCTGCATCTGCTTCTGCTGTTGTTGCTGCCATAGCTTCCTCCTAATCATCTTCATCAGTGTGTACGTGTACAACAACCAATTTTCGTTCCTTCTTCTCGGCATAATGCCGCGTTGTTAATCAACTTTGCTGTTACAAAAACTACAACCTCTACTGCCACATGACAATTCAATTTATATGCTATGTGTTTTTGTGTTATGTTATGCTGTTTTCACCAAGATTCTTTGCATTGTCGCATTTTCGCAATTTAAAATTCGTCATTTTTTTGTGTGCTTTGCTTTTTATAGGCAGGCAAAACGGCGGTACACAAGTGGAGTTCAAAAAAGGCTTAGAGGGCTTTAAAAATATGAGAAATTTTAATTGATGAATTGCGTTTAAGGTGGCCGTCCAATAGATGGGCGAAATAAAGTGATTTCTTTATCCATCCTTAGTTCACAGTTTCAACGTTCAACTTCTCATTCGACAGCTAAGATGTTAGACTGAAAAGGAGTATCATTGCGTGAACCAAGATTTGGTTGATTGGCTGGTTGGTGTGAGAGACCAATCCCACTGACTCCAATTAGCGCCGATGCGCCGTTTTGATATCACAACTCGTGACTTAACCAGTGAAAAGTAGAATTAGAAGAGAATGAGCAAGGCAGGTTCCACACCCCATGTCCATCCCGTTGAATTTAAATATTTGAGCAGCCCCTCAAGCCTGACGTCCTTGAGTTCCGAGAGGCTGTTTAAGAAAGGTTTGCCAAGGAACTTCAGTCTGCCTTGGCAGTGCGAAGGACACTCGCATAGCAGATGCTCCACAGTATCCTCCATACCCGGAAGGCCGCAGATGCGTCACAAAGTGTTATGGTCCAATCCCAATCGGGCCGCGTGTGTTCCAATGGTTCAATGCCCTGTGAAAATCGCAGTTAAACGGAAAATATCCCTTCTATCCATCTTTAGAATAGCTAAAGATGACATCTCATTGCATGAAGGCAACATACTTCTGCAGACCCTGCAGGGGTGCAACCGCCTCCATCTGGTTTTAGCCTCCCCGAGCCAGTGCCGAGAGATTTGGCACTTGATGCAACCCAAGGGCGCAAGAACCTGCCTCTGCGACATCAACAGCCGAGCCCTGCCTGGCCAGCTCATCAATCATTTCGTTGCCCTGGATATCGGCCACGGCACCCAGATCAGCGATACCCTATGTCGACTTGCTAAGCCCATTACCTACTCACTGCATTGCCTGACCAAGCTTGATGAGACCCGTGCAGACCCCAGAACCGCCTGACTATCCTAGAAAATTCCTATCCTGTTTCCGGCATCAGCAATTTCGTTGCAAGTAGAGCCTTCAGGTCTCGTGTATGGCGAAAACTTCGGATTGAAAGAGACTCGCCTTGTTCGGCAGCCTAGTTGATATGAAAGTTTTCACTCCGCATGCCATTCTTGACCCATCCGTGAACACGGAAACGTCGCATCTATGAGCAAGTTTACCATCTCCCCAGTCCTTCCTAGATGGAAAGATAATCTCATAGTTTTAGGACAGATATAAGCTGTATTTCTATTCTTGCAGGAGTCGGTATCTTGGATCAGAATGTGACCATGACCGCATGTCCTTCCAGTGCCCCAACTTCCGCAACCCAAGGACACCCTGAAATGCCATTTACTTGACAAAAAGATCAATGGGCGGGATATTGCAAATCACTTTCAGAGCCTCCGTGGGGCATGATCTAATCGCCCCTGTGATTGCGTGGCTAGTTGAACTTGAACTTTCCTCAGCATATCAGTCATATAGCTCACCTGTAAGCCTTCTTAACTCTATGCAAGCAAGACTATAAGGCTTACCGAATTTTTTGCTTAAGTAGATACATACTTCAAACGCTCACAGTTCTTATAAAAATAAAGTTGGCTGAGAATTACAGACATATTTGGCACCGCTTTTGTTGTTGAAAAAGAACAAAAACAAGGATGTCGCCGATACCGTCATAAAATTACTAAAACTAGTAAGAAAAGTGCTTATTTTCCAATTTTAACTAAAAATAAAAATTTTGGCTATTGGTTACGTGCATTTTTTTATACTCAGCTGTACTAGTACACAGAGTATTATAATTTTGATTTCATAACGGTGGATTGTAACATAATGAAATAATCGAGATAGATATGGACTTATATATATCAAAATGATCAGGGTGAAAAGAGAAATCGATTGAGCCATGTCCGTCCGTCCGTACGCACTCTAACTCGCGTAAAAATTGAGATATTTTGATGAAATTTGAAATGCAAGTTGGTATCGAGACTGGGACGGTTGGTATTGCAAATGGGCGAAATCGGACCATGACCACGCCCACTTTTCCTATATAGAAAAAAAAAATCCGAAATTTGGTATATCAGCCACTAATATAGCTAGAGTGATAAAATTTTACCCACGTATTGAGCTCAGGCCCTTATGAAGAAATTTGATGAAGTTTTGGAAAATGGGCAGTGCCACGCCCACTTATTAAGGGGCAAATATTGAAAGTTTTATAAGCCATAACTCAGAAACCGTTAAAGATATATCGATCAAATTTGGTACGCGTGATGTATTTACTCAGCCAAATGTGTGGACGAAAAATTACCAAAATCGGTTGACGACCACGCCCACTTTTTTATATGGGTATTATAAAGTGACCTAATAAAACCATTTTAAGCGATATCTCTGTTAAATATAAAGATAATTCATTGAAATTTTGTGACATGAGTTCTACAATAGACCGGAAACAAAAAATAAAAAGTATGGAAAATGGGCGTGGCACCGCTTCTTTTTATACAAAGGAATCTACGAGCCTATTACTCGACAAATAACTGAGATATTATGACGAAACTTGGTTTATACACTTTTATAACAAGTGTTAATAGACACGCAAAAATGTATTGAAATCGGTTTATGACCACGCCTACTTTTTAACAAAGATATTTCTGGAACACCCTTTTGGAATTTGTAACGTGAAGTCTTTGTAACTAAAAGTCATAGAGGTATGCAATTTTGCACTAACAATAATATTTATATGCTTATTTGGATGATTGATACAAATTTTGAAAATGGGCGTGGCTGCGCCCTGCTTATGCAGCACTCGTTTCATATAAAATACACCCTATATCGAACAAACGCAAAAAAAAAATGAAAGCATAGAGCTGAGTATCTAATATTCGATTCCACTCGAACTTAGGCTTCCTTACTTGTTTTGTGTACTTTTGTTTACTAAAGTTATCGATTGTCCTGTTTTAACGAACAAATTTACATATTTTACACGTTACATTCAATATGCTCCTTTTCTTTATGGCTGCTCGCCTTTTGGCCTTGTCTTAGCTAACAACACCTACTCTGCTCTAGCAACTTCTCTTCAATTTGATTTCGGTATCAAAACAAACACGCAATGAAATTCGTGGTTAAGAAGACAAGAAAACAAAATAAAAACGTGAAAAAATTGCCTACACAATTTCGTTATTCTTGTTCCTCTTTTCAGCCATTTTTCTGCAAACATATGCCTAAAAGCATAAATTGCACAATTGGATTGCTGAGGAAATAGCCAAACACTTTACAGCTGGTTGTAGAGTTGCTCTCAAAGAGGCTATGAACAGACAGATGAATCTTTGTGGTGCATACAAGCACATGTAGTTAGGCCATAAAATACGGTAGAAGATATGACTTCTAAGTGTTTATTCAAATATGCACACACATACATACGCACATATGTATTCATAAATATGTTTTAGCCACACATGTATTTATGTTCACAATTGTTTTTCTCGCTTTTTTTTCTTCCTTTTGTTTTTGTTTGACTTTAAAAAGGATAAATGTCCTTTCAATATGACACTGTTATCCTTCAGATCTCTGCCTATTGTATTTATGTCAAAGTGGAAAGACGTAAGTGCCAATATTCTATCTGATATTAGCTTTGTTCAATAACTCAAAATTTTTAATTGCTTTTAAAAATAGTTACGAATTTTATGTTCAATAACCCAAAAAATTTGCAAAAGAGAGCCATATTGGGAGAGTAAGACTTCGAGAGAGTTGAAAATAGTTGCAAGTAAAATTTTCACTTGCAACTACTTGGAGCTTTAAAAAAATAGAAGCGTCAAAAACATATGATCACAAAAATTGCAATTGGAAATATGCCAACATTTTAATCGCAAATTTCTAATTGCATACTAAATAAATTAGCGCAAAAAGGAATCTTGACGGTGTTGTGGAATATCCAAAGTAGATTTTCGTCTTCCTAATTCAGATATTTACATTCATTTTCAATTTCAAACATTTCAATTACAACCTAACCTAAAAATCAAATTGTGAAAACAGCGCATCAGCTGTTTACTTGCAAATGTTTACGATTTTGTGTTCAATAACTTTGGTTGATAATTTTCTCTTTTACTCGTTTTTACTCTTAATTTGTCACTGGTGCTCTTGTTGCAAGTAAAGTTGTTGAACAAAGCTATTCTCTTCATGAATATGGAATATGTAAATATGAAGAATGAGTTAGTACCCAAACAAATGTATATAGCTATGCGATAATGCTAAACAGCTCAGAGTTAGAGTTGGCGCAAACTGAAAGTCTACCAAAATGCACAACTTTTTTCTACAAAAAAATTAGTTATAAATAACTTATTAGCATTTTATGTGAATTTAAATGAGCTATTGGCAATTTTTTAATGAAGAAAAATTAAAAATTTTTTTTTTTTTTTTTTTGGTAGAAGTTATGGATCCATTTCGGAGACCACCACATCCCCTCATCAGACTTCTTCAAGCGGCCTCTACCGAGAATCGAACTGAAGTCGTTCGATTGGTAGTCACAGGTCTATCCCATTGAGCTACCACCGCCGTCAGCTTTGTTTTGCTTAAATTTCAATTTTCCCTCCATTACAATCCACATGCCAACAACAGTAGCTTAATGACACTCTGCCTTTGCTACCTAGTATGTTGGTGCGATTGTGTGTTTGGTTTGTACAAAGTTCTAAAGCTATTAACAAGCAAAGCTTTTGTACAGGCAATGCTTGTTATTGTTTTCAGACTTTTGTTTTTCGGCAGGCTCTCCGATATATATATTTTCGTTTGTATTTATATGGCCGTTTTAATTCTAATAATTACACTGGTCGACAAAATTTCAACAAATTTTTGTTACAGAAATAAAATTCTACTTTTCTAAAGGATTTCGGTGCGCTGAATCCGAATCTGCACTCATTTCTCTGCATTTTCGCTAATACGTACAGTTTTTGAGATATTCATGTTTAAAGAGGCCAAAAACGCGATTTTTGCCTATATCCACTCCTCAATATCTTTTAAATTATGTACTTACTTATTTTTTTTTTTTTTTAGTACAAAGAGAATGAACTTTAAGTCCGACACTGACAATTGCGCTCATGTATATAGAAATTTGGTCATTCGACAACAACAATTATAACAATGCATGTTTGTTTGTTCGAGCGCATCCCCATCTAAACTGGTTTCTCAACCAAGCTTAAGCAACAACAACAAAGGAGAGCTGCAGCGATATGTATATCTACGTATATATTTATGTCTTACTGTTCGTCTTATTCCAAGGTATTGTTGTTCCTGTATATTTTTGTTTACCATTACGGTATATTTTCAATTGTTTACATTTTCATGTTTCTTATATATGTATTTATGTCTCCAAATTTTGTTTACATTGTTCATTTTTTCCAATGTTACCTGTTCCATATTTTTTGTTGATTTTCTAGTCAGTCGATTAAAACAAGGAATTTGTGTAAGTTTCGCTTCTCTGTTTATGTTTATATTTAAGCATATGTATCAATACATATATGTATATAAATGTAATCATTGTGTTTGTTTTTCCAGTCCTGATGATGATCTCAGGCTGAGATCGAAATATTGACAAATAAAAATTAAAATTAAAAATTGTTTTTAATTTAATTTGTGGCCTGGAGCTCAATAAGGAAAATATATAAAAATATATGTACTTACTTATTTTAAAAATTGATTAAAGCTATTGAAAGCTCGGCCATTCCTCTTGAAGACAACGTTTTAATTTTTCGGATATCTAATTTAGGTATATAGTAGTATATGTTTTTGCACAATTAGGTATTTTTCGTCGAAAACAACGGCAGCATTTGTAGCATGTTATAGGCGCAATCAAATTTTGTAGTTGCTTAGCAGAATAATTTTTTTTACGAAGCCACTTCCATACGTCCATAATATAATAAACTGCCTAAAAGCGTGCTTCAAAATTTTTAATTATTTTTGTATGGAGAAAATATTGCAAAACTAATGAAGCTTAATATTCAATATTGCAAGTTACAAGAAAGATATCTGAAATATTAAAACGGTTTCTTCAAGAGAAATGCCCGCGTTTTCAATAGCTTTAATCAATTTTTAAAATAAGTAAGTAATTTAAAAGATATTGAGGAGTGAATATAAGCAAAAATCTTGTTTTTCGCCTCTTTGGGCATGAATGTCTAAAAAACTGTACGTATTACAGAAAATCTGACTTCAGATTCGGATTCAGCGCACCGAAATCCTTTAGAAAAGTAGAATTTTATTTCTGTAACAAAAACTTGTCGACCAGTGTTATTTTATGTGAATTTAAATGAGCTATTGGCCATTTTTTAATGAAGAAAAATTGAAAAAAGCAGTTTTTTGGGGTTCGTAAAAATGCAGTTTATTGGGCTATTCTGGAAACTGTCTTTCCGAAGACAGCCTAGTTAGTTTTCTTATTATTATTACTATCGGGCAGAGCTGTAAAAATTTGCAATCAATATTCTAAGCAATTACTGATTGTTTAACGAATTTTATTTACATAAATTTATTGCAATTTTGATAGTAACAGACTGCAATCAAAAATAATTTACTTTCCGTCTATTGCAATCAATTTGATACTTATAATTATTGTAATCATTGCAATCAAATATTTTTTTATCTAATACCCAATCGACTGCCCGATTGAAGCCAATTCAGAGGTGTCGCAGATATCTAATCAATATGATTTGCAACTAAACTTGATTGCAATAAAATGTTTGTGAATTATTCCAATTGTAATTTTTACAATCAATGTGATTTACAATCAAAGCTGATTGTAATATTGTACAAAGCTGATTGCAATGTGAATGCAACGCAATTCCATTATAATTTTTTACAGCTCTGTAAAAGACTAAAGCGGAACCAATAAAAGCTTCTTTTCGAGGTGATACGATTGTTACATCTCTGCCTCGTAAATCCTTTTTTAAATCAAGTTAAAAAGCGGCTAGAAGTATGAAGCCCTCGAAAGCGTCACCTAGCGGCGAAGAGTATATGTCGCTTATACCGAAACTAGCAAACACCCGTCCCGTCCCGCTTCACTCCGACAAATCACACTAGGTATGCCAATGCCTATCAATCTCCCTACCGCTCTCCATCTTCCGTTACCTGTATCTCTTTCCCACCTATACTACTCTCTCTCTATCCCTATGTCTCTCTCTCTTTGTATTTCTCTCCTCTCCCGATTCCTATCAACAACATTCCGTGTCCATCCGGGTCCACGTAGTTATCGGTCTATATCACTTGAATCCATTGACACCAATATTGCTCCAAAATATTTCGGTGACATCTTGGTCCACATGTGTACATATTGGCCTATATATCTCGGCAAAGGGGTTGAGATACCGGAATTAAATATGATCTAAATTTTCTAGGGGAATCATTTTTGTAGCCGAGTTCTTCTTCATTACATAACAAACATAAAAAAACATGATACAAATTAACATAAACGGACCATAAATACGAATTTCCTGAATATCTCGATTCCAGCGCCATCTGGCAGTTTTTTAAACACAGTTTTTAATTACATATGAAACATAATTATGTGTCATAAACGAATAGAATCGGACCATAAATACCGATTTTGTAAATATAGCGATTCCAGCGCCATCTAGCGGGGAAAAGTATGTCGAGAGGACTTATCCAAAGAATAAACGTGTCAAAATTTGGCCATTTTTGAGCCATTTCGCCACCTGAAAACCTCCTAAAATTTCTATCTATATAAAATTAATCGCTATTTCCTTCCCATACAATCGTGATTGTCATGCTGAATATTTCTGGAAGTGTTCATGGTAGGACCCTGGAATAGGGATAGGTTTAGTGAGGGATAGGGATAGAGATAGAGATAGAGATAGAGATAGAGATAGAGATAGAGATAGAGATAGAGATAGAGATAGAGATAGAGATAGAGATAGAGATAGAGATAGAAATAGAGATAGAGATAGAGATAGATATAGAGATAGAGATAGAGATAGAGATAGAGATAGAGATAGAGATAGAGATAGAGATAGAGATAGGGATAGGGATAGGGATAGGGATAGGGATAGGGATATGGATAGGGATAGGGATAGGGATAGGGATAGGGATAGAGATAGAGATAGGAATAGGGGGAATTAGTTTTGTCGCGGCGAATATATGTAAATAAATAACTTTTACTCAGAGGACTGAACATTTTTTATAGCTTTATAGAAATTAATTTTATGCAGAACAAAGCTTGCCGATTCAGCTAGTATGTATATAGATAAGGTCGGATACAAAAATGAAAAGGCTTTTCTTAATTATTTTTTCTTCTAGTAATTGCTAAACTTTATCTAATACAGTAAAACAACGTTTTACGCCAATTTTCCCCAAAACATATTTCCGATTTAAACAATTTCTCAAAAACCAATCAAATTTAATAACATCAATGAAAACTGTCTGCGCTCAAATTAAATTTTATGTTGCAACGAATGCAATGGGAAATATTTCGAAATGCACAATACAATTTTTCTCCATCCCTTGCATTTCCGCCATCAAAAGAATTTTTGAAGCCAGTTTTTTTTTTTGTGCATCAATGTTATTTGTAACTAAATAAATTTTTTACGTCAACATTTTTTCTATATATAAAAACATACATACATACATACATCATGTGTTAATATGTACATACATTTGCATTGATGTTGGTTTGTACAATGACGCGCATTTGCTTTGCAACGTTACATGTTTTGCTTTGTTATTGCAATAGAGTTATATGTAACTAACTAGATGTGCATACATAGATATATCTACATTTGCTTGTATATGTATGTTTTTATTTATGTCTATGTAGATACAAATATTTTTTCTATTATTTTATAACGCGAGTGAGTTGCATTCTAAATGACATTAAATATGCGCGCACATTCGAAGAATTCTATTTTTTTTTTCTGCTATGAGCTGAATATAAAAATTTTGAAATGCTGTGCATAAAAGCATGCAAGTGTGAGTGCAGCAGCCCAGCAGCAATCATGCTCTGCAAAACACAAAAAAAAAAAAAAAATACAATGCGGAAAAAGTGCACACATGCATACATTTGTTTATATGTATTTTCAAAACTGTATTCGCTGTTATTTTATTTGCCACATCAAATGCAAGCTGCGAGACATGTTAAACTCAAACTTACATCCCAGTAGAAGTTGAGGTGAGATCTCCACAATCGACGAATGGAAGAGTACTTCGTTTCACACGTACGGTGGACTTTTTTTGGTCCCTATAAGGCGAGACGGCCTGTACGGACCTGTACGGAGAGGGATTGTACATCCTTATGGCGTAATAGAAGAGATTTTTCCAATATATCCTTACTTTAGTGAAAGATCGCGCCAATTCGGAAAAGCTTTCAAAAACGCCGCAGCTCAACAAGGGTTTCAGCTCCTCATTTCTGTCTTAGGAGGTTTCAAATCAGTACTCTTCAAATGCTCGCTTGGATAATATATGTATAACAATTACTCCCTCACTGTTCCTTTAGGCGATAGTAATAGGAGTCTTCTCACCATTGGCATAATAGAGAGCTCATTATGTCTATCCCGTCTGGAGACGTGGGGCAACAGCACAGAGCATTTTCTCTATACCTGTCCGGCTTTCGCTAGGCAAAGATTACGCATTCTTGGCTCAGATGTATTAACAATGGCGTATGTAGATTATATACCACTCAACACACTTTTCAGATTTATAAGAGCATCCAGAAAGTTTGCAAAGGAACTTTGATGCCACTATTCCACCTTTTCCCCTACATCCTGATCCTTTCTAAGGGCCTTAAGTACAATGGCAAAATATGTCTGAGTGCTTGGGAAAGACATACATATCGTCGGTCCCCTGCCATAATAATAATAATAATACCCAACGGTTTACCCTCCATATCCCGCCCGACCGACGCGAGGGGCGCCAATCCGCATGACGCACGGATATGTTTTTTTTTTGTTTTTTTTTTTTTTTGTGCCGAGTCGTACAGGAAGGGGTTTGTTAGGTGTCGAGATCTAAAACTATTCAGCTACAGAACAAAATTCATCAGCTGATTGTATATCATTTATTAAGTGAGGCTAGAACTATTTTTTTTATAATAAAAAGCGAGTCTGAAGTGTCAAACGTGCTGGAGTGATTATTAAAGTCATGGCATAAGCGGCGGAATGGTTCATTTAATTCGAAATTTGTTTTGCAAGGTTTCACAAATAGTGGCTTGAAATGCCTCGATACTCTACATGGAACGTTAAAATATAACTCACTTAGAAGGCATGGGCTATTTATAAGTCCAGTGATTAATTTAACCATAAAAACTATACCAAGCATCTCTCTACGACTAGAAAGTGAAGGCAAATTAATGAGTTTTAAACGAGAAGTGTAAGGTGGAAGAATGTAATCTGAGTCCCAACGAAAGTTCCGCAAAGCAAAAAGCAGGAACTGCTTTTGGACAGATTCTATTTTATCTGAAAAACACTGGTAGTGGGGATTCCAAATAATAGATGCGTATTCCAAGATAGGTCTAACTAAGCTTGTAAATAGAGCTTTTGTGACGTAAGGATCATTGAACTCCTTAGACCATCGCTTTATAAATGCAAAGACAGCTTTAGCTTTGTTGACAGTGGAGTTTATATGGAGGTTAAAGGTGAGTTTGGAGTCCATTGTGACGCCAAGATCGATAAAATTAGTTACCTGATCTAGATTATGCTGTGATATTTTATAAGAAGCTGGTTGTACTGTTCTACGAGAAAAGCACATAACTTTACATTTTTTTAAGTTTAGCGGCATGTAGTTTGCTTTACACCAATGAACAAGGTTGTTAAGATCTGCTTGTAAGAAAGATCTATCTTCTATAGAGGAAAATGATTTAAATAGTTTTACATCATCAGCATATAATAAGATCTTAGAATGTTTTATTACAGACGAAATATCATCAATGAATAGCAGGAACAGAATTGGCCCAAGGTGGCTTCCTTGGGGAACGCCCGAAGGAACGAAAATGACATCGGAAGAACAATTTTTTAAAATAACTTTTTGAGTTCTACCATGTAGGTATGAAGATATCCATCGAATAAAACTGGGTTGAAGACCTATTAGACCTAGTTTACGGATGAGCAATGAATGACATACTTTGTCAAAAGCTTTACTAAAATCCGTGTAAATTACATCTGTGTGAGCATTTTCTCTAAATCCATTTGAAACATAAGTTGTGAACTGCAATAAATTAGTTGTGGTAGATTTTCCAGTAGAAAACCCATGTTGAGATGGCGATATTGATGAGGAAATAGAGTACTTCAGATAATTAACAATGATTGCTTCAAATAATTTTGGAACCGCTGACAGCTTGGCTATGCCTCGATAATTTTCAATAGAAGACCTACTGCCATTTTTGTGTAGGGGTATTATAAAAGATTCCTTCCAAACTAATGGGAAAACACCTTTTTTTAGAGACAAGTTAAATAAGGATGTTAGGGGCTTGTAAATATTTACAGCACACTTTTTAAGAAAGCAAGCCGGAATGAAATCCGGTCCAGATCTAAATGAATCTTTTAAGGTTTTTAATGAATTTAAGACTACTTCCGGAGATATAACTGAGACATGAGTTAAGTTGTATGGGGTAAGTCTAAACGGATAATCACTACTTTTAGGAGAGTCCATAGAATAATTCGAACTAAAAAATTTTGCGAACATGTTAGCAATAAGTTGGCTATCAGAAGACGCAGTGTTATTATAATTCATGGCGGACGGAAAACTATGAACTCTACGTTTTGAGTTGACGAAGTTATAGAATGATTTGGGATCGTGAACCAGTTTTTTCTTCATTTTGCATAAGTATGATTTGTAACATTTTTTGTTTAATGCCATGTATCTATGCCGCAAGACTGAGTACTTGACGTAATCTCTATGAAGACCAGATTTTTTGTATAGCTTAAAAAAGCGTGACTTTTTATTTTTTAATTTTTTAAGCTCTTTGGTGAACCATAACTGTGTTTGTTCTTCATTGACCCTGCGTTTAGGAACATACTTTAGAAATAGGTTATAGATGGTGTTATTGAAATGTTCAACACAAAGGTCAATATCATCTACATAGTTTGGCCAGGGAAAGCGCGACAACTCTTTATTTATTTTCTTGAAGTTCGCCTTTGCAAAAACAAATTGATCACTAGAACTGAAATAATTTTTAGTTCCACTTTCGTTAATAACTTCATAAGAGAACTCAATAGCAAGATGATAAACATCCTCCGGAAGAACTAGAGGGTCACACCGATTTAGGGAGAAGTTCGGAATATCATTAACGTATACTAGGTCTAATATCCTGCCAAATTTATTTGAATTCAAGTTTATTTGGTTGAGGCAGAGTTCAGCCATTTCTTCAAGGAAAAAAATGTGATTATCTTTAGAAGAAACAGGTACAATATCCCAGTCATTAACGTTCCAATATATGCTCGGGAGGTTAAAATCACCCAGTACTACCAGAGTATCAGAAAGTGTCATCCTAGAGTTTATAGATTTAAGTGTTAACAGAAGCTCATTGTAAATTGACGTGTTGGAATTTGGTGGGATATAGCAAAGGGTTAGATACATATATCCTTTACCAATCAACACACGTATGCATTTGAGCTCAAAGTAAGCATTGGATGAAACACTAACATCCTCAGATGGCAACGATGTGTACACTGCAATTAGAACACCACCGCCAATTCTATTTACGCGGTCATTTCTGTAGATTTCATATTGATTCGGAAGAACTTCTGAGTTCAAGACGTGAGGTTTGAGCCATGTTTCAGTCAAACAAATAATTTTGTAATTACAGCAAAATCCATTTAAGTACAGATCAGTTAATTTGGTATTCAAACCTCTAACGTTTTGGTAGTAAAAGCTTACAGTTGATATAATTAGTTTTTTGAAACTGACTGAGAATTAGGTAATCTCACGACGTTCATGTTGTTTTTATTTGGTCTAAATTCAAATTCGCGAACAAACGCGCCATTCGGCCAAAATGATTTGTGAAGGAACGTTTCAAAATCGGTCGGATCTACATCGATTTTAAAGCTAGAAATGTCGCGATCATATTTAAAATTAAATTTACGAATAAATAAATGTTTTGGTTTGAACTTGGATGTAATATATAAATTAATGTCATCAGGAGAAGTGTCTTTCGCGAATCTAGACACAAAAATAGACTTTTTAGGAGGGATAACAACAAGTTTCTCAGAAGTTCTTTCGGAAGTGAGGGGTTCAGATCCATTTAAAGATTCCAGGATGTTTAAGGAAGTTAATGCGGTCTTTGAAGTTGATGGAGCAGTATGATTATCAACATGGTTTTTGGCAGAGGATCTAGTGGGAATCGGTTTAGGTGGAGGAGTTTGCGAGGTATGAGGACACGGAGAGGCTAAATTTATTAATTCTATAGGTGGAGATGGAGTTTTCTGTTTAGCTCCAGCATCAACACCCTTATGAGGACTACTAACCCGTTTACGCTTTAATTGGCCATCTTCAGAGCTTGGGAATTCATCAAAGCTTTTGAGAGATTTAAACATTTCTTCATAAAGCTTAAATTTCTCAGCCAGCATCGACAACTCTTTCCCAATTTCGTAAAAACCATTTCTGGTTTGTCTGAAGATTTTAAATAAATCAATTTCTGCGGGTCTGCATTTTATACAAGACCAGCGAACCCCTTTTTTCTCAATAATGGCATCAACGACTCTACCCGTTAAACTAGCACATTTTGCATGAGCGGTCCCATCACAAAGCCAGCATGACACATAAGAGTCGCTTTTGACATTACAATTAAGGTAAATACACGACATGATGAAATAAATTCAAAGTTAAGTTTTGTATATATAAAAGTTGTAAGTGCAACTGGGTATATAACAACAGTTTAAAAGCACAAAAGGTTTGGAAGCCAATGACGCAACAATCAGCTGAGCGTAATGCAGCGAACAGTTTTAAATGCACTGTATATGACACTCAACAAACAAGTGCAAACAGCTGTGAACAAGAAATGACAAATAAGTAAGCAAAACAAAATAAATCAAAATGTGCACAAACAAAATCAATAAGTAATTAACAAAGTATATGAGAAAATATCAGAAACAACAATAACAATAAGTATGAGACGATGACTCAGCACATAAAATTAAAATCATAAATAATGATCAAAAATCAAATAAATTTTAAAATCACTTATCTCCAGTGGTGCACAGTAACACTCATTAATTTTACAATCACTTCAATTAATTTAAGGTTGAATTAATTTAAAGAAATTTAATAATAAATTGAGAGCAAAAAATACACAACTTCACAGTTTGACGTTTGCACAATACGCAATGTGAAATTTTTTCTAAGTGCGATATCTGCTCTTCATCGGGTATATATTGATATAATAACAATTAATATTTGTATATATACTTATGTACATACAAGTATATATTATGTAAGTATGTTTACGCAAGAATTTATATTAATTGTTATTACATCAATATATACCCGATAAAGAGCAGACATCGTACTTAGAAAAAATGTCACATTCGTGTTTCTGGCAGAAGACCGACGATATTTTCCCGGCCTACCATAACTCCCTTCCATTCCAATGGGAAGTGCTACCCGATTTAAAAACGATGATACCAAAACCTACTGGGATGTACTAGATATGTAAAAATGTATGTATGTAAAAATTTTGTAAAAAAAAAATCAATTTTTAGAAAAAATATCAGGGACCGTAACGATTATCATTTTTATAAAAAAAAATCATTTTTAATCGTTATAATTTGATTTTTATTTTTTCGATGAAATTTGATTGATATTTTATGATTTTTATTTTTTCGATGAAAAATAATTTTTATTATTGGATTTAAATTTTTCCGATGAAACTTGATCGATGTGTTATGATTTTTATTTTTTCGATCAAAAAAAATTATTATAATTTGATTTAAATTTTTCCGATCAACTTTAATCAATATTTTTTTATTTTTTCTCCGATCATAATAAACTTTTTCAAACGTTAGTGAATCCTATAATTGATGGCCGAAGTTGACGATTGCCAACATTGTGCTTGTTAAGTTTAGAATACCTATGCTTGCACATTGCCATAGCTCTATTCTGTTCTGCTCAAAAGCATACAACACCCATACAGTTATTTTTTCAACGGCGATTATGGAAGCATTTTCCAACCAATTTTAATGAAAATTGGCGCAGTTCTATTTGATAACAAAATTTATGTTAGCGTATTAATAATATAGCGTATGGTACAAAAGAAACAATTTTTTAGAGTTTATTATGATAGGAAAATGGAATAAATAAATATTTATTAAAGTTGATCGGAAAAATTTAAATCCAATAATAAAAATTATTTTTGATCGAAAAAATAAAAATCATAAAATATCGATCAAGTTTTATCGGAAAAATTTAAATCCAATAATAAAAATTATTTTGGATCGAAAAAATAAGAATCGTAAATAATGGTTATTTAAAAATTTAAAAAATAAAAATCTTCAGAATAAAGATGAGGTCATATTTGGATAGAATGTGCTAAAATCATTATATTAGCATACTTGCATTTTATTGTTAACGAAGTTTTCATAACGATTTTTTCATCCGAAGAAATGCAAATAACGATTAAAATCGGTCCCTGAAAAATATATATTTTTTCTTTGTACTGTAACAATTTTATATTTTGCATGAAAATTTGTATTTTGTATACATATGTACATATATGTACATGTATTGTGTTCAGAGGCGGATTATCCCTAAGGCAAACTAGACACTTGCCTTGGGGCGCGTAGTTACAAGCGGCGCGCGAGCTCAGAATTTTTAAACAAATAAAGAAAATAACATGTATACAATTTGACGAATTTAAACACCGAAGAAGTTCAAAATAGAGCAAGTTCGTTGGTAATATCATGTTCAGACATAAAAATTAATTAAGTCAATTGAGCTTGATTGAACATCTCTAGATTTGGTGTTCAGACATATTTAATTTACTTGGCCCATTTAACAGGTCGGCTCAAGATACATACACACATACACGCCGTGAGCTGAATATCAAACTATCGTGACCTAAATGTCAAAACTGCAAGGAGGACGAAATAATTTGACATTCAGCTCACAACTTTTACCAATCGTAAACACGAACGCATGTGTAGAATAAGCAGAATTAAAAACAAATTTGGTAGGTGGTGAAGAAGAACAAGAATGCAGCTGATCTGACGAACCAACCTGTTTAGTGGACACTAACGCTAATCACATTTCTCTTTTCATGACATTTCATTTTACTTATGAAACAAGCCTTTTAACAGGGTTGCATGCAGAATTGTTCTTCATTAACAACTCATTAATTTCTAATGAAGCATTAACTTGGTCAATTTTTGCATGGTAAATTGAGAATCATTGGGCTTGAAAATTGAATGAAGGCTCTTAATGTTCAATTAAGGTTGTGTCTGAACATAACATAACAATGTATTCCAATGATTTAGAAAAATGCTTTGTTGACGAATGTATCCATCTACGTTCTTATTTAACAACGATAGCTCTAGACGGAGAACTGCCCCGAACAACGAACGCGGTATTACAGGTTCTGAGAAATAAAGAGCTTGACACAATTTACCCCAACATTGACATAGCCTTAAGAATGTGCGTATCGACGGCAGTCAGTAATTGCAGTGGGGAGCGGAGTTTTTCCTGCCTAGAGTGAAAAACTATCTTCGCTCAACCATGACATATAAGAGATTAAATTCGTTAGCAATACTAAATATTGAATCTGTCTTATTGCTGTCATTAAACTACGACGATGTTAGCGACAATTTCGCGAAACAAAAATGTAGACGCAGAGATTTTTAATTTTTTAAATTTTGTTTGCTCTGTTACTACTTACTTATATTTTTTCAATAAATAATTCAAAACTTATTTTGTTAATTTATTAAATACTAGCTGTTGCCCGCGACTTCGTATGCGTATAATTTCTCTTCTATTTTTCAACTCTGTTGGTAAATAATAAGTACCAACAAAAAAGACTGGATTTCAACTCTAAGATGATGCCTGCTTTCAACCAGCTCTTCGCGTCCGTGTTTGAACAGCTCGGCAGGTAGTCCGTCTTTTCCAGGAGCTTTATTGTTTTGGACCCGGGGTATAGCTGTCCTCACTTCATCATAGTCGGGTGGTGGAATGTTTTTTCCATCGTCAGGGTTTGTGGTATCGGGTTCGACGACTCCCTCGCAATTTATCAATGAGGAGAATTTATCGCTCCGTAACATAAGTACACTCTGTACGTCGGTTAACAGGTAGCCATTATTTTATTTCTTATAACAAAATAGCCATATTAAGCATTTTGAGATTAAGAAGGTTCACGTTTTATGAGATATCTCCGAAGCCAGTTTAGGTATTGAAATTAATCAAATGGTTTATGGCAGCATACATAAACATCTTTCGTTTGATACCCATATTGTACTAACACATTTTGGTGCACATATTGGCCGATAACTCCGAAACCGGCCGAGATATCGAAACAAATAATACCTTAAACTTTAAGTTGAGCGTCTAGAAATCCAATAAAAAAAAGTTTCGTTCAATTCCATTCAGCACTTTTTGAGTGATACGGCCACAAACATACGGACAGACAGACAGACAGACAGACAAAAATCCTAAAAATGGTTGATTTGGATTCTACTGGCTTAATAATGATTCCCCCAATGATTTTTTCTCTCTGCAAAGTACAGACATCGACCTGTTACAATTTTATTATATGTAGAGATTAACAAATTATCTAAGCTTTTACATGATCTATATCTACATCTACACTAATATTATAAAGAGGAAAGATTTTGATTGTTAGGGTGTAAAACAACTAGGTAGTTAAAATTTATAGTACTATGATGGGCATTTATGGTCGGTACAGGGGCGCCGAGAAAGTGGCTGCCTAGGGCGCTCTGGACCTTTAATCAGCCACTGATTGTGTTGGTTATGTGCTTTGTATGAACGTATGTACCCTGCAGCGAAATCAACTAGTTGTAAACTAATTGACAACTAGTTGGCCATACAGCTCAACTAGTCAGCCATCTATCTTTTTTCCATATTAGCAACTGGTATTTTTAACACGGGGATGACCTAGGAAATGGCAATTGTCAGTATCCACACCAGAGTCATACCACTTGACTGACTAGTCAGTATACACACCAGCATCATACCACTTGACTGACTAGTCAGTATACACACCAGCATCATACCACTTGACTGACTAGTCAGTATCCACACCAGTATCATACCACTTGACTGACTAGTCAGTATACACACCATCATCATACCAATTTGCTGACTAATCAGTGTAGATATCAGAACCATACCAGTTGACTGACTAGTTTTACATGCTGCTCCAATGAAAATAAAAATTGCAAAATAAAGTTTTTAATACATTTATTTAGTTATTAGAATATGATATTTAAATTAAAGAATTCAGGCACATAGATTGTGATCTTGCATATTAAATATTTACACAGTAAAAAATTATAGTTTATTTCTAATATCATTTGGTATTTAATTTAATCATTCTTGGAATTAAATATGAATTTTAATGCCAAAAATTCTTATTTTGAAACTATGATGTTTTACAATTTTATTTAAACCAAAATGGTTTAAAAACAAAGTCCTGAAAAGTATTAAAATTCTCTCTTTCTCAGTTTTGGTTTGAAATCAAAACCAACAAAATATTAGAAAAAATTTGTCAAAATATGTAAATAAATCTATATATATAAAAATGGTGTAAAAAATGTTACTAACCTCATCAGATGAGAACGGCTGGGCCGATTTCTGTAAAACTTTTTGTCAATTGTTCGTATTCTCGAGGAGATGGTTCGTACGGAAGAAAATTTTCGAAAATCCCTCCGGAAAAGTCCGAAAATTGGAAAAATCGGTGTGTATGTGCGTATGTGTGCATCTGTGGACGTGTGTCCTCTATAAATTCCCAAAGTAACCAACCGTTCTTTATGAAATTTTCACAGTAGATTCATGTGGTGTTAGTGCACATAGTAGGGTATATAGAATTTCGAAAAATTGGGAGCTTCCCGGAATACAGGCCTAAATGAGGACCCAGATCGATCCACCAAGCCTTCGAGCAATATTGGTATCAAATGAAAGGTGTTTAACAGGCCTTCAACATAAAGTTATTTTTATTGCGATACCTAGGCCGGGTTCCCAGATATGGGTTAAAACGTGGGACCGAGTGACCCTGGAAAGTTTCTGAGCGATATTGGTATCAAATGAAAGCTGTTGAGGAGGACTTCAGCAAAGAGCTTTTTAAATAGTGATGCCTAGGCCGTGTTCCAAGATTTG
The DNA here is from genome assembly GCA_960531455.1 of Urophora cardui. Taxonomy (NCBI): domain Eukaryota; kingdom Metazoa; phylum Arthropoda; class Insecta; order Diptera; family Tephritidae; genus Urophora; species Urophora cardui. The sequence continues at coordinate 110,993,734 of OY482674.1, read as the reverse complement.
GATCAAAGCGTGGACCCGGATAACCCCTGAATGTTTTCGAGCGATATTGGTAGAAAATGAAAAGCGTTGAGCAGGCTTCCACATACAGCTATCTTCATTGTGATTTCTAAGGCTGTTTCCCAGAGATGGCTAAATTAGTGGGCCCGGATGGTGATGGACGGTCCCGGTAAGGTAAAGGTAGGTAGCTATAGGGATAGGGGTAGGGATAGGGATAGGGATTGGGATAGGCATAGGCATAGGGATAGGGATAGGGATATGGATAGGGATAGGGATAGGGATAGGGATAGGGATAGGGATAGGGATAGGGATAGGGATAGGGATAGGGATAGGGATAGGGATAGGGATAGGGATAAGGATAAGGATAAGGATAAGGATAGGGATAGGGATAGGCATAGGCATAAGGATAGGGATAGAGATAGGGATGGGGATAGGGATAAGGATAGGGATAGGGATAGGGATGTGGATAGGGATAAGGATAAGGATAGGGATAGGGATAGGGATAGGGATAGGTATAGGGATTGAGATAGTGATAGGGATCGGGGGAAGTAGGTTTGTCGCGGCGAATATAACTATAACTTTTATTCAGAGAATAGAGAATTTTTTGTTATTCGCAGTCATTAAGATGGACTCTAAGATAATGGTTAGCAATACGGTAATCAAAGACTTTTCTTTAGGCTTCATAGGAATAAGTTTTAGCAGAACAACGTCTGCCGGGTCAGCTAGTAGAAAATATTTTTAAAGTGAAATTAAATTTATTAAAACAAATTACCCGAAAAGCGAATTTTTCATGCCTGTTGGAACAATTGTATCAAGTAAATAATACAGGAGATTAAGTGAATATTTTGAGGGTAAATTTTGTTTTGTTTTTATTTTTTCAGTCTTGAGGCAACAATATCCCTGCAAGATCGCGACGGTGCCGAAATTTCTCTGGCAAAGTAGCTGTAGCAGTTTTTTACTGACGGTGGTATAATTCGACAAGGGAGCAGTCCATCCTACTATCGAGGAATACACACAACAAAGACTATGTGATAATTCCTATCGTTGTAATATTAACATATACAAAATGAGCATTTCTACATAGTATTTTTGGTTTTGATTTAATACCAAAAAAGTATAGTATTTATTCCAATTTTCGGATTTTTAATACCAAAAATATTCTAAAAATAATTAAAATTTGGTTTTGATTTAATTCCAAAAAAGTATTAATTTGACACCAAGAATAATTTCTGTCTCTCATATTCTCTTCTTTTTTTAACCAGAATGGTTTTAATTTTATACTTTTTGGCATTGTTATATATAAATACCAAAATGGTATTAAAATTAAACTAAAATTTTTACTGTGTAGGTAAATTAACATTAACATTGTGAATAAGTAACACGTTGACCATTCTAAGCTTGACATTTATATTGATGATTTTCTGACTTTATACAAACATATCATGTAATTTTTTCTATGGCTGAAGTGGTATCTAATATACAGGGCTATATTAACATCTCAAACTATGTTATATTTGTGGCATTCACCTGATTTAACGATCTAACAATTTGCAACCAACTAAATCTACAAGGGGCCTACTACGCAGGGTTCGAATACTACAACAACAATAAAGAAGTTGCTTTACTTTTACTGCATACGTGTTTATTGCAACCTCCAGAAACCCCGGATACATTCGTTTTTAATTTAAAAGCCTTTTTTTTTGTCAAAACTTCTTGTTTCATAACTAATCTCAATTTTTCCCCTATGAATCTAGTTGGGCAACTCCCATAATTTATCTAGTCAGTTAACTGGTAGATTGGCTGACTAGTTTGGACTTTCGCTGCAGGGTAGGTATTTAAGAGCGAGCGCGATAGAACACTTGTACGTGCAATATAGTAGAGTTGGGAAACTATCGATGGCACTATCGATAGTATCGATAGTTTTTTTTTTTTTAGACTATCGAAGACCATCGATGGTTTTTTCAAAACTATCGAAAACTATCGATGGTAATGTATACTATCGATAGTTTTACAACTTTTAAATCTCCATTTCCATCTAGATTACTATTTTAAGTTGTGAATTGAGAATATCAGCTATTGGTAAGTTTTGAGTCCTTGGTTAAAACTACATAGTCAAAATGTCGCGTTTCCAATATTTTGGGCATAGGTTGGTACTTGTAAAAAAATAACCAAAATAAAAAAATTTGAATTTCACATATTTATTGCAAAAAAACCAAAATTTATTGAAAAAACTCAAAATCAGAAAAAAAAAACTACCAAGTTTGTTTGGAAACAACCAACAGTGGCATCCGTGGTCTTGTGAGTACATACATACTTGTAATATGTATAAAATGTGAATTTGTTGGCGGTTAAAAAATTTTTTTCAGGAATCATTTAAATACGATAGTACTATCGATGGTACTATCGATAGTTTATTTTTTTAAGACTATCGAAAACTATCAATAGTTTTTTTTAAACTATCAAAAACTATCGATGGTACTACTATCGATAGTTTCCCAACTCTACAATATAGTACATAAATATGTATGTATGTATGTATGTACCTTAGAGTGCGTTTAAAATTTAAATTAACGACATTTTACTGTATCGCCCCCTCAATTTGTAGTAACATGGTCAAAGATATCACACATAAATTTTGGTCCCGATTGGTGGCGGTTAAGGCGTGGCGCATTGAGGTCAAAGTTCAGAAAACTCTATGAAGGGTCAAAAAATCAAAATATTTTTTTTAATTATCTAATACCCAAAATTAATACTTCTATACCCAAGGATAACAAATATAAATTTTGGTTCCAATTGATGACGGTTTAGTGGTGTTTTAAGGGGGTCAATGTTCAGATTGCCATAGAAGACTTACATTTTTAGTGTCGCATATGGTAATCTGAACTTTGACCCCCTTGAAACAGCAGTAAACCGTCACCAATTGGAACCAAAATTTATATTTGTTATCCTTGGGTATAGAAGTATTAATTTTGGGTATTAGATAATTAAAAAAAATATTTTGATTTTTTGACCCTTCATAGAGTTTTCTGAACTTTGAACTCAATGCGCCACGCCTTAACCGCCACCAATCGAGACCAAAATTTATGTATTATATCTTTGACCATGTTACTACAAATTGAGGGGGCGATACATTCTTTTTATGAACTTTTAAATTTTTCATATAAATTAAAAGCACCCTAATGTACCTACATATGTACGTATCCTGTAACATAAATAATAAAATGGTATGTAACAGAAAAACGAATGTAAATGGAATAGAAGAACTGTTGAACTGATAATCCAAAATCCTGTAGCGTACAGTGTTTTAATAAATTAATAAATGATAGAGTTTATTTGATTTAACTTTTTTGTACGTCTAATGTCGGTAGAGACCTTTGTGCTTACAGATATCCAAACATTGCGCCATGTTTTTCCGATATAGTGACATTGGGTAAGCTCAATACCTGCATTAGTAGGTAATGGTTGTTTGGGTTTCTACGGATACAATGCAAAATTTTTCCCAAGCACTCAGCCATATTTGGCCATTCTACTTAAGGCCTTTAAATCGGAATGTAGGGAAAAGGTGGGATAGTGGAATCAGTGTTCATTGGCAATATTCCCAGATTCTTTAAAAAAAATCTGCGAAGTACTTCGAGTGGTTGTGAAGTTGCATCCGCTATTTTCAATACATCTGACCCAAGAATGCGCAATCTTAGTCTAGCGAATGCCGGACAAGTGCAAAGAAAATGCTCTGAACCGTCGTCGTACTCCTACAGACAGGATAGGCATAATGAGGAAGTTTACTGCCACATTGCTGAGTTTCCCTCATGGAGTCCCTGATGTATTTCAGAGTGCCCGCTATAAATGGTCCTATGATTGGCTGCGTTGATTGACCTGCTGATCCGTTGATTTGTCAATTCATCGTCCAGTTTGTTACCTTGAACACCGCACAGTGTCCGGGTACATACATAAGTTGAAGTTTATTTCATTTTGCTACGGAGCCAAGCTTCAAATTACATTCGTGGACAATTTTTGAAGAGGTTCGCGCAGTTTCCGGTGCCTTCAGTGCAGCCTGGCTATCACTGCAGATACAAAATTTGTGTCCACGCCACCTCTCACCAATTATCCATTCCGCTGCTTTTAGTATGGCATACAACTCCGATTGAAAAATCCTCGCTATTGTACCTAAAGCACAATGACACCTGAAGTCGGCCTCCATGTGCCAGCCGTATCCAGTGCCATATTCTGTTTTTAAACCGTCTGTGTAAATGATTTTGTTCGGTCTTCGCAGTAAAGTTTCTGGTTCTCTGCATTGTTTTCTTGTGGGAAAATCGACCGTGTAACGTCTACCAAAGTATACTCGGAATACCAGCTTGTAATTTGGGACCAGAAACAACAGGTATCGTGCCTGTGCCATACCTCGATGGTGTTATGTAGGTAGGTTAAGACCTTGTTTTGGCCATAACTTTTCATTCTTTGGACTCAAACATTATTTCATCTTAATTACTATTTCATCTCAATTACTATCTATTAGACATAGTTTACCCGAACTTCTGCTGTTGCAGAATTGGTCATAAACTCGAACCAACGCCAATCAAGGCTTCATAGTTCCCGCATAGTCCTACCCAGGCAAAGTGCTTCCATAACCTTTTGTTGCACAACATAGATGGTTGGATGTTATTAATTCAAAACAGACCAAATTGGCTGTGCATAGATACTCAAATGCTCAGTTCTTTCTCAGTCTGGGTTTGAGATCGAAAATTATTTAATTACTATGTGTATAAATACTGCATATAGATACATACCGTATACAGAGGTATATTTTGAAAAACTGTACTTTTCAGCTGCCTCTTAATCCACCCACCGACAATAACCATAGTTTGAGAGCAGAGCGTGCGCCTCATAAAAAATGATGTATAGTGAATTGCGAAAAAAAGGATTGGTAAAAAGCAAACGTTTGTATATTGCAACTTGTATGTCATAGCTAATGCACACATCCATACATATGCATGTCATATATAGATACATATACGTGTATTGTGCGCTCGAATAACATGGTTTGTTGCAACAGCAGCGATTCTCCTATACACACACACACTCACCAATCCATCACCACACATTTTGATGAAATAAAAAAAATAATGTGAACCTACCAAACCCTAAAAAATGCTTATGTACTGATGTGAATACATACGTATCTTAAAAAGTATATAGACATATTTACCTATGTACATATACATACATATGTATTCACTCTGACATTTATACAAAGCTCCTGCTCAACGCCGGCGGTATTACAAAACATACATACATACATACATATGTATATGTACATTAGGGTGGGGCGATTTACTAACCTATATCGCGCCATCGAAATTTGGATTACTCTCATTTTTCTGAGTAGAAAACTCTTCCACGACATTTGTCTAAAATTAATTTTGATGTTCCGTAATTTGGTTTTTATGGACCAAGACGAATATTTGAAAATAAAAATTGAGCAAAAATCGACAAAAAAAAATATCCAGGCCAATGTGCACATCGAATTGAAGCAGAATTTTATGCTGAATCCAGATATGAAATCCAAATTAAAATCGGATGATCCGTTTTCGAGATATAGCCTGATTTCCGGTTATGGAGGCTGAATGCCCAAAATCGCATATTTTCGCGATTATCTCTTGTTGTGTGCAATATATCTTAATTTTTTTTGCAAATTTCTTATAGATAAGTCAATACAATATATGAACGGTATTTTGAAAAATTAATTTATCTTCCGGTATAGGAAAACTAGAATGCACTCTTTTTTCCTTGGTCCAAAATCGCGGTATGGGATCTCCATGTTATAGCCATCCGATACCGATGATTTTCGCCGACAGCGCTCTGTGTCCAATAAATGCTCCAAATCTAAAATTTCAGAATTTTAGCTGCAAAAATTGAAGAGTTATTCCCTAAAACGTAGACTTATGCTTCTGAAATTTGTTTTTTTCTTCCAATAGTACGCTATGGCGTATGAGTAACCTTGAGTTTTTTTCTAGAGTTGAGTAAAGTAAAAAACCAAGTCCCAAACAGCATATGTCTACGTTTTAGGGTATAACTCTTCAACTTTTGCAGCTAAAATTCTGAAATTTTGGATTTGGAGCACTTATTGTGCACAGAGCGCTGTCGGCGAAACTCATCGGTATCGGATGACTATAACATAGAGAACCCATATCGCGATTTTGGGCCAAGGAAAAAAGAGTGCATTCTAGTTTTCCTATACCGGAAGATAAATTAATATTTTAAAATACCGTTCATATATTGTATTGACTTATCTATAAGAAATTTGCAAAAAAAAATTAAGATATATTGCACACAACAAGAGATAATCGCGAAAATATGCGATTTTGGGCATTCAGCCTCCATAACCGGAAATCAGGCTATATCTCGAAAACGGATCATCCGATTTTAATTTTGATTTCATATCTGGATTCAGCACAAAATTTTGCTTCAATTGGATGTGAACATTGGCCTGGATATTTTTTTGTCGATTTTTGCCCAATTTATATTTTCAAAAATTCGTCTTGGTCCATAAAAACCAAATTACGGAACATCAAAATTAATTTTAGACAAATGTCGTGGAGGAGTTTTCTACTCAGAAAAATTAGAGGAATCCGAATTTAGATGGCGCGGTGTCGATTAGTTTCCCTCCATACAAATCGCCCCACCCTAATGTACATATGTACCTAGTCTGAGTCCCTTAGTCTGCTTCACTACAAACTACTAAAAAATTGATTGTTCTCGTTGTTGTTGGAGCGCGAAAAAATCCGCGAAATTTTTGCAATCACAATCGCCACCGACCACCTAACAAACCAGCCACACTAACTAACACACACGTCACAGCGTCATTTGTTGTTACGAATTTTTTAATTTTTTTTTTTTTTTCAAATGCTTTTTTCGACAATTTTTTCCAATGTTTCGGGTGAAATGGTTTGTGCTTTGTTTTTGTTTGCAGTAGTCTCGCGCATATACGTATGTATATATATAGCGCTATTTCATTTTTAGACTGCCAGCGTGTGTATGTGTATATTTTGATGTGTGTGTATTAGTGTTATATACATGCATACATATGCAATTTTTTTTAAACACATATTTTTTGAACAAACGTTTACAATTCAACATTTATTCTCGTTTTTTCGAAACACAAAAACATGCTATGCTTTAATATTGCATATTTTTAGGCGACCAAGCGGTTTTTCAATATTAGGTTGCATTTTTCATGACTAAAATAACTAGAATATCAAAATGTGTATGTAAAAAATAATAATATATGTATGTATAATAAAAAGCAGATGCTTAATAAAATAAGGCAATTTTTTCACCAAAAAGAGCTCAATGCAATTTTTTCGCTGACTGATTTGAAAAAATAATCCCATTATTTTTTACCTGATTTTAATATAGCATTTTTCTCCGTTATCAACCACATATTTTATGTAATATTTAAAACTTTGTCTGTGCTTTAATTTGAAATTTTTTTCAACCTCGCTTTATTTTATGTTCAATCACAGCGCTAGTGTTTTTTTCGCCTACTCGTGCATAAATATATTTTACGGTTTAACATTATACTCTTATGTTTTTATGCTTTGATAAGTTAATATCGGTTTTAATTTTTTTTATAAAAATAATTTTTTCAAGCATTAAATATTGCAGCATTATCTGCTTTTTTGCAGCAATTCCTTATGTTAACTCATCTATAACATTAAATACATTTTAATACATTTTTAAGCGCATATTCCCGCAGATAAAGCGAGTTTGTTATAATAAAACTCTTTCAAGCATAAAATGATTGTACTAAAGCTTTTTTTTATCAAATTAATTTTTTCTAATGGTAGATAGCTTATTGCCTTCAATTGTTTTGTTATAGAACTTTTTTTCATGCGCTGCCTAACTTTAATGCAAAATGTAATCGCCTTTCTGCCAACAAAAAATCGGCAGCATTTCCGCTTTAAAGCTTTAACTATTTTTTATGGTATTAAATTATGAAATTTAATTTACTTTACACCAGCATAAGATGTTTTTAATCTGATAGAAGTGTTAAAATTATAAATGTCTGGAAGTTTCCTCAGTTAGCTTAATCTTTTCGCCTTTCGTGTATAACTTGCCATTGAGCGAGATAACTAATGTTACTCATACGCCCTGTCGTACTTTTAGTATTAGGTTCAAGCACAAAAAGGCTAACCAACACATACCAATCAGCTATAACCCACACACACCAAGTGCCATGAATTTTTATATAGTAAATTGTTATAATGCTTGGATAAGATATCAAAAGACAGTGCAAGCGAATTTTTGTAAGGAAAGCATTTTTCTTAATGAACAATTTGCACACGGAGGCATCACTAAGCCATACAAATTTACGATCTTTCTTTCTAGCATTTAGTGATTGTTATACTAATTTTATTGAGATTAAAATTTACTGTAATTTTTTTTTATTTTAAAAACCTCAATAACAATATTTGCAATCAAGTTTGAATGCAATTAAAATGTATTGTAATTTTTTTTTATTTAAAGAAGACTGCAATCAGCAATAGTTTACGTTCCAACCATTATAGAAATTTTTAGATTTAAAATAAACAAATCTCAATCAAGAATATTTGCAATCAAGTTTGAATGTAATTAAAATTTATTTAAATATTATGATATTAAAAAACTGCAATCATCAATAATTTACGTTACATCTACTGCAATCAAATTTATTGAATTTTTTTTGATTTAAAGAAACAACATTATTAGCAATCAAATTTTATTGCAATTAAAATCTATTTAATTCTTTTCTTAAAAAAAAACTGCAATCAACAATAATTTAGGTTCCATCTCTTGCAATCAAATTTATTGAAATTTTTTGATTTAAAGAAACAACTTTGTTAGCAAACAAATTTTATTGCAATTAAAATTTATTTAATTATTTTCTTAAGAAAAATTGCAATCAACAATAATTTACGTTCCATTTACTGCAATCAAATTTATTGAAATTTTTTTATTTAAAGAAACAACATTGTTAGCAATCAAGTTTTATTGCAATTAAAATTTATTTAATTATTTTCTTAAAAAAAAAACTGGAATCAACAATAATTTACGTTCCTTCTATTGCATTCAAATTTATTATAATTTTTTTGATATTCAACTACTGCAATCAACACTACAAAATTTGATTGCAACTAAAATTTATTTAGATATTTTGATTTAATTTGATTGTAAATAATGTTGATGGCAATACAATTTTTTTTTGTATTTTAATTAAAAAAAACTACAATCAATGGCAATTTAGGTTCCATCTATTGCAATCAAATTAATTGTAATTTTTGATTTTCAAAAAACGGCAGTCAACAATAATTTAAATTCCATATATTACAATCAAACTGATTGCAGTAAGACAACTAAAATACAATTTAATGATTGTTCTACTTATTATATTAAAATTGCAATTTTTGATTAAAAAAACTGCAATTAACAATATTTGCACCCAAATTTGATTGCAATTAAATTTTTTTTAAATATTAAAAAAAAAACTGAAATCAATAATAATTTACTTCACATATACATATTACAATCAAATTGATTGTATTTTTTTATTTAAAAAACTGCAAAAAAATTTGATTGCAATTAAGACTTATTTAAATATTTTGATTGCAATTAACACATTTTTAAATTTAAAAAATCATAACTTACGTTTAATCTATTGCAATCAAATGGATTTCAACAAATCGTTTTGCAATTATTGTAATCATTGCAATTATTGTAATCATCAAAGTTTTTTTAACCTAATACCCTCCACGTCGTTGGAGGCGGTTCAGTTGTGTCGCACAAATTAATCAAAATGATTTACAGCGAAGGTTGATTGCAATAAAATTTTTTGTGAATTATTGCAATTGTCATAATTATAACCAAAAAATTTGCAATCAATATGATTTACAATCAATTGCTGATTGCACTTTATCAGATTCACACTCAAAAAAAAATTACTCAGATTATGGAAAAATGGGAATGATTCGGCGCTAAAGACATATTTCCATATTTTGATGTACAATTTTCTTTAAAACGTGGTTTTTATTCCTTGATTTGAAGAAAATCGTACATCAAAATATGGAAATATGTCTTTAGCGCCGAATCATTCCCACTTTTCCATAATCTGAGTAAGTTGTTTTTTCAGTGCAGATTAATAACAATTTTTTACAAGTCTGCTCCATGAGTACAAAAATTTAGAAAATTAAATTGGTGTCTGCCTTCATATTTATCTACATAGGTTTTTCATTAATTGATTTCTCATGCCATTTCATAATTAATAGATAATGCAATAAGAGATCTCTACATACATATTTACATACATACAAACATATTTTAATGAAACACGTTGCTGCACATACACATATCCTTACATTCAAAGGATAGGCCACTGTTATGTGTACATATGTATGCACATTGAGTACAGTTAATAATTTCGGTTTCATCGTTGAGGCTCTATTGTTTGTGTATTCTAAACGCATTTTATGTAAAACACAAATTTTTAATTCCACAATTTGCGAAATAGAAAATATGAAATTAAAAAGCTGAAAAGCGACAGAGCACACACAAACGAAATTTACTAATCATCCCTTTACTAAATTATTTACTCCAACTAAATCTCATTACTTGTTAGTCAACGAATCAGCAATAGGCAATAAATATTTTATATTTTATTTATCATAAATGTGCGGAGAACAACCTTTCCATTTAAAACGCACAACACACAAAAACCACAAAAATACAAAAAACAACAAAATAGCTAAAAGCACTACGAAACCAACAAATGCGCAAAGTGGTGTTATTGGCAGTCAAAAAAATTGAGAAAAAATATTTCATTTCAATATTCAACTAAGCTATGTATGTGTGTATAATGTAATAACTATGAGCAGCAAATGCAGCGAATTTCACCTGCGGGCAGTGCAAGCAAACAAATGCATAACGCATGAATAAAGCAAGTTAAATTATTAAATGGCGGCAGTAATGTACGCCGCTTCCGCAAAATGCCAATATCAACAGCCACACCCAAAACATTGCCAACCAGTCTAACCCGCCAGCCAGCCTGGCAAGGCAGCCTGCATTATAGCGTATTTGCAGCCCCTTTGAGCACGACAAAATGTTGTAAAAACCAAAACAGCAACCAAATGAAAAAAAAAAACAATAATAACAAAAGGAAAAAACAATAATAACAAAATAAAAATAATACATAATAATAATAACGAGACTGTACGCGAAAATAGCTAATAAAAACTATGTACACGTGTAGACATAAACGAAATGCTTAATGTTCATTGTGGTTAAACATTTTTTGATTTTATTAATGCAATGAAAATTAATGCATACATACATGAAACGCATAAAAGCGAATGCGAATGCATTTCCATGCCACACACGAAGTGCCGAGTCACACACCCAAATTAAGTGGCCTTTTTCCTGTGTGTTTGTGTGTGTAACTCCTATTTAAGTATGCCTATGTGCTTTGTTTTATATAAAGCATATTTTTAGGCGCTAACGGCCATTGTTGCTGCGCTAGTTATGTCGCCATTTGCTGCCACTGCCGTGTCTGTTGTTTTTGTTGTTGTTGTTGCTGTTGCTACTTTTGCTACGGTCGTGTTGGCGTTGGCATTGCTGTGGCATGTGCACTTCACACTGCAGCAGCCGCTAATATGCGCATGCATAGACACCTTCCGTTGGAAGTAAATATGTATTTTGTTTGGACGCATTTCTCGCCCACTCTATTTCGAAGCGTCCGATGTATAAGGGACACTGTGCGCTAACCACTCACGTCGCGCAGCACTTTTTCTACGGCTTGCGGAACAGTGATTTGTTATGATGTGGCCTTTCGGAGCCAAATTTTGGCCTATATCTCTAAACCCGTCTAAGGCAAAGAGCTGGAATTAAATCTAAATTGAAACTCCCGTTATCAATCTTCGTTTGATAGCAATATTGCTCACAATGTTTGCAGAGTATTCCGGCTTGACGTGGGAGGTGAGACGGCTTCTTAGTTTAAAATAATTGTGGTAGACCTCAAAAGTATGTCTTTCCCAAGCACTCAGGTATAATTTCCCATTGTACTTAAGGCCGTTAGAAAGCATAGGGTTGTAGGGAATAGGTGGCATACGAGAATCAGAGTTCCTCTGCAAACTTCCCAGATTAATTTATGAATCTGAAAAGTGGTAGATAATGTGCATCCGCCCTGCTCAGTACACCTTACTGGAGAATGCTCAGTCTTAGTCTAGCGAAGGCCGGAAGGATGCAGAGAAAAGGCCCTGTGCCATCGTCGTCCTCTTCCCGACAAGATAGGCATAATGAGCTATCGGTGATATCTATGGTGGGCATGTGCTGTCCCTATGGATTGTGTGCTATAATCAACCCCACAAAGGCACGAAGATCACTCCTTCTCTGCTTGATGAGGAAATTCGCTACCTTCTTGCAGACTTGGGTATTATTCGAATAAATTTTTATTTAGATAATTATTTGAATAAAAATTTATTTTTCAAATTTTATTCAGATAAATTCATTCGAATAATTATTCTGAGGTTTATTCGTTATTTCAAATAATAAATAAAAACTCAGGGTACAACAACAAAAAACAACTGAGTAATAGTAAAAACAAGTAAGGAAGCCTAAGTTCGAGTGGAATCGAACATTAGATACTCAGCTGTATGTTTTCATTGTTTGTTTGCGTTTGATGGATTTTATATAAAGCGAGTGCTGCATAAAGTGGGCGTAGCCACGCCCATTTTCAAAATTTTTATCAGTCATCCAACTAAGCATATGAATATTATTCTTTGTGCAAAATTTCATTCCTTTATGACTTCCAGTTACAAAGATGTCACGTTACAAATTTCCAAAGCGTGTTCCAGAAATATCTTTGCTAAAAAGTAGGCGTGGTCATAAACCGATTTCAATAAAGTTTTGCGTGTCTATTAACACAAGTAATAAAAGTGTATAAACCAAGCTTCGTCATAATATCTCAAGTATTTGTCGAGTTATGGGCTCCGAAATCTCGTAGATTCCTTTGTCTAAAAGGAGGCGGTGCCACGCCCATTTTCCAAAATTTTTATATTTTTTGTTTCTGGTCTATTGTAGAAATCATACCACAAAATTTCAATGAATTATCTTTACATTTGACAAAGATATCGCTTAAAATGTTTTCATTAAGTCACTTTATAGTTTCCATATATAAAAGTGGGCGTGGCCGTCAACCGGTTTCTCTAAAATTTTGAACATGTATTACCACAAGTAATAAAAGTGTACACACCAAGTTTCTTCATTATATATAAATTATTTGTCGAGTTATAGGCTAAGAAATCTCGTATATTCCTGCTTCTAAAAAGAGGCGGTGCCACGCCCATTTTCCAAAATGTTTACGGTTTTTGTCTTATGTTCGTAGTTAGACTCCTGCCATAAAATTTTAATGATATATCTTTATATTTGACGGAGATATCGCTTAAAATGTTTTTATTAGGTCACTTTATAAGACCCATATATAAAAGTGGGCGTGGTCGTCAACCGATTTTGGAAATTTTTCGTCCAAATATTTGCCTAAGTAAGTATATCACGCGTACCGAATTTCATTGATATATCTTCAACGGTTTCTGAGTTATGACTCATAAAACTTTCAATGTTTGCCCCTTAATAAGTGGGCGTGGCACCGCCCATTTTCCAAAATTTTTGTGTTTTTTGTTTTATGTCCATAGTTGGACTCATGCGACAAAATTTCAGTGATAGATCTTTATATTTGACAGAGATATGGCTTAAAATGGTTTTATTAGGTCACTTTATAATACACATATATAAAAGTGGGCGTGGCCGTCGACCGATTTTAACTATTTTCCGTCCAAACATTTGCCTAAGTAAGTATATCACGCATACCAAATTTCATCGATATACCTTCAACGGTTTCTGAGTTATGACATATAAAACTTTCAATGTTTGACCCTTAATAAGTGGGCGTGGCACCGCCCATTTTCTAAAATTTCACCAAATTTCTTCACAGGGGCCTGAGCTCACCACGTGGGTAAAATTTCATCGCTCCAGCTATATTAGGGACTGAGATACCAAATTTCCGATTTTTTCTATATAGGAAAAGTGGGCGTGGTCATGGTCCGATTTCGCCCATTTTCAATACCAACCGTCCCAGTCTCGATACCAACTTGCATTCCAAATTTCATCAAAATATCTCAATTTTTGCGCGAGTTAGAGTATTTACAGACGGACAGACGGACGGACGGACGGACATGGCTCAATCGATTTCTCTCTTCACCCTGATCATTTTGATATATATAAGTCTATATCTATCTCGATTATTTCATTCTGTTACAATCCACCGTTATGTGATTAAAACTATAATACTCTGTGTACTAGTACAGCTGAGTATAAAAATTTTGTATATTTTTTTTGTTTGTATGTTTGTTTGTTCTTACATATGTAAATGAAAATTATCTATTATTCGAATAATTTTTTGTTTGAATAAACGAAATTATTTATTATTCAAATAAAAATAAAAAAAAATTTATTCATCTATTATTCTTATTCGAATAAATTTTGCCCAACTGTGCCTTCTTGATAGGTTTTTTTAGAAAGCACTTTAAAATTTTACATGAATCTCTCTCAAGTACTTCACAGTACCCGCTATACTTGGTGCTATGGTTGGCTGCGTTCCAGTTGTTGTTGTTGTTGTTGTTGTTGTTATAGCCCTGCTTATCCGGCACGATAGGCTTACAGATCATCGTCAGACTCACTTAACGGGAGGCCTGGGAATGAGGCAGCGTTTTTTGGGTTAGTCCATAGGAACAGGGAGTTAAGTGAGTTGGTCTGAGTGGACAGGTGAAGAGATTCCGTGTGTCATGCGGCGTCTTTCCACTGGCCGCGGGTCTATTCTGGCCCTATAAGAGTTGAGGCGGCTGTAAAAGCCTGACCTTAATTTTGCGAGGGTGACGCGGGTTTTCTTCGGCAGCTCCAATTCCTCTTCTTCTGCTATGGGGGGTGGCTGGTCTCTCAATATTATGTCTGACGAACGGACTGAAATAAATGTGGTGATGGTGTTTGTGTGTATCTCCTTTAGGGCCTGCTTGTACGCCGTGGGTTCGAGTGGTTGTTTTATGTATCTTTCCCCCTCAAGGGAGAGGTCGAAAAGGCGGCTGCTGACGTGCCGTGAGGGCTGCGGTCCAGTTGGTTGTTCCGCTGTTCCGCAATTTGCCAATTCATCGGTCAGTTCGTTACCTTAAATAACGCAGTGTCCGTGTACCCACATAAATTGGAGTTTATTCCATTTTGCTACGGAGACAAGCTTCAACAGAATGTAAGTTGAAAAGGTTCTGAAAAGGTTCGCGCAGTTTTTAGTGCCTTCAGTGCAGCCTGACTGTCACTGCAGCTACAAATTTGAGCTCTACTAATTTTTTAACTCATCAGCACAAAACTGCCCACTGTGCGCGCGCCGTTGCAACATTACTCTTCCTGTATTAGCGCTCTGGCCGTTTCCTAGTAATTTCCGCTGCAAGCGCGTTCAACTTTCACGGCAACAATTTTTTTTTTTTTTTTTTTTTTTTCAAACCATCGCTCATTTCGCTGTGGAGTTACATATATCAACGAATTTGTATGTCCACGCATGTGTATGTATGTATGTTTGTATGGATGTTTGTATGGATGTTTGTGGTGGCGATAACGATTGACGAAAATGTTTATTTGTGTACGTGTGTGGGTGAGCGCGGTTCCAGTGTGGGTGAGCGGGGGCCAATGTGCGTGCCTGAGTCCATACGCGCTGATGATTTGCTTAGCATGACGTTTGCGGCTGCATTTCGTTCGTCGCGTGTTTTAGACAGCCGTTGGTGGATTGCCTGCAGGGGATGTAATACGACAAATGGCGTCGACGAGGGGGTGCCGTGATTTAATCCCAAGTGGCATAACCCCAATTTTAAAATTTGGGATTATGTCACTCACCATGGTGTGACATAATCCCAATTTTTTTACTTGGGATTATGTCAACTATGTGGGAGTGACATAATCCCAAATAAAAGGGAGCCAGAATACCAAATCACTCGAGTAGGTACTAGTGCGAAGCAAAATCGCGATTTTTGCTTCCAAATTTTTATTTTTTATAGACATATGTACATATTTATATACCTATCGATCTATTAAAAAAAAAGCGCCGCAGGCGAAAATTTGGAATCAAAAATCGCGCGATTTTTTCTTCCAAATTTTCATCTTTTTATAGACATATATACAATGTACACAAATATTTATATACCTATCGTTTTATTGAAAAAAGTATGTATATATGTAAATATATTTAATTTTAATATAATTTTTTAGTTTTAAAGTAATTTTTTGAGAACATGTGTATTTAAGTACATACATATTTCATCTTATACATATACTCAATGTGTTATTGTATAACAACATTAACTTTATTGTCAGCTTTAATTTTTTTGCTTAGAAAAAATCTGAAATGTTTTTTTGGGCTTGAAAATGACATTATCCCAATTGGGATTATGTCACTACGTCTGGGGTGACATAAGCCCAAGTAAAAAAGTTGGGATTATGTCACCCTAGGGGGAGTGACATAATCCCAAATAAAAAATTTGGGATTATGCCCCTTGGGATTATGTCAGGGTACCCGACGAGGGCACTATAGTTGCAACGGCGAAATGGCAAATAAGGCACAGTAGATGTATAATTTTGAGGTCGCGTTCAGTTTTTGCTTTTACGTGGACAGTGTTTTTAGTTGCAGGCCTTTTTCGAACTTAGTGAAGTTGTTATTATTATTATTTTTCCAAAATGGAGGTATAAAACAGAGGGTTATGAGGCTTCACTTGGATGTGTTTTTCTAGAAGCAGACAATTTTTTCTTCATCATTCGTTATTTTTCTTATATGTGCTGGGTTGCGAGGGGAAAATATTCCGAAAAAAAAATCAAGACCCCAGGGAGAATTTCTTTAATTGTTTTCCTTCTTTTTCTTGGGCGGGTAGACGTCTATTGGGGAAAATAAATTACCTCTTATCTAGATATTGTATAAATATATAAAAATGTAGCCATTTTACTTGGGACAACAAGGCCCAAAAACCAATTGGCGATTTCAACCAAATTTGGAACATACAGGCCGAAAAATATTTCACCCTCAACTGAACCGATACTTTTCCAAAGGCCGCGAATCCAAAAGCGTGATCTCAGAATATCTCAGAAACTATAAGCGAATTTTCGGATTCCGATTCGAGGTACAGATTTAGCGCGCCGAGGACTTTTTTGTATTGTGGTAGTACTCCAAGCATAGTGTACAACGGGCGGCATGTGCTGGGATGACAGGAGCATTGAAGTCGTGTCCAGCTGACGCACTGAACATAATCCTGCATCAACTGCCACTCGATCTCAACATCCATGAAACAATGTTCGCATTACGATGAAACTGCAACAACGCCCGCAATAGGACTGCGCGAGTTGGGTAGCTGGAATGATAGGCAATATGGTCACGATATTATCATAAACAAGCTTTCCGGTGTACAAATGACATCAGGCTACCTCCCAACCGCACTGGACCTAGACAGAAGCTTCAAGGTGAGATTCCTCTCAAGACAGGAATGGAGAAGGTATAGCGTGCTTAAGAAGTAAACAATCTCAATCTACACGGATGGTTCCAAAATGGACTCAGATGGCGAATCTGGGGTTTTCTCAGAGCAACCAAATATATCACACACTTTTCGTCCTCCGGACTCAGCAAGCAGTTTCCAAGCGAAATTGTACGGCATAGTGTAGTTAGTGGACGCCAACCAACTAAGTTTCAAAAGTATTTCGAGCTAGTACTCAAGTCTCAAGTCAGAGCAACTCTACGCTCTGAAAGGAAAGCAATAACGCTTATGGACATAAAGCCAATGAATTTTTTTTATGTTTTCAGCTCCTCTTCTGCTACATTCGCCTCCTCCTTTGAGTTGATTGGAGATTTCTTCCGTTCGTTTTCCGGTCAAATGTATGTATATTTTTCCTTAAGTACTTAACTCGTGATTTCAATTCAATAGAAGAATTTATATAGTTATTTACTTGGTAATCTATTTTGATGAAAAGATAAAGTAAGTGAGTAACACAAGTGACCTTGTTGCTTCAAAATGGTCAAAGCGATCAGCCAAAAAAGCAAATACGAAGCTTTTTAAAAACATTTGAAAAGTGAATGCAATTATGAAAGCTACACATACATTTACTATTATTTAGGGCCTCGAATACAAAGGTATATGGAGGTATATACATATGTAATCGCATCCATGTGCAGAGGCAAGTGTAAGTAGTACATAACTATGAAAATCAAGCACATAACCATTGGGAACAATTTGCGCTACACTCAATTCCAAGTTCACTGTGAGGTCTGTACTGCAGCGTCAAGTTCCATAATTTGGTTGTGCATACCAATGCAACAGCGCCAATCGAAATGCAAGCAACAACAAACATTAAAAGCAAAAACAACAATACAGCTATAATCATTAGTGATTGCATTAACAGGAGGTATATAGAGAACTGGCAACAACAGAAACTATGGGAGTGGATACATAAAATGAGGGCGCCGACAGTACAAAGTAGTCGTCGGAAACTATCGATGGCACTATCGTCAATATCGATGGTTTCTGAACATCGTTTACACTATCGATGGTTTTCGACTATCGTTTGAACTATCGGTAGTTTATTGAAAATTTGAAATGTGACCACTAGGCACCAAATAAACGGTAACTATTCCATGCAGGGTTTGAATTGCTGACTAGCAAGTAGTCAAAGCAACATAAATACGACTATGCGTTCTAGTCGCATGGTCGTTTAAAATGTGATTACCCAAAAACATTAAAATTACACTAGAATATGGGTGTGAAACGAAAGGGGATGACCCCAGGTTTCATTTGGACTTCGATATATTTCGATAAATTTATCGATAACTGAGTTATCGGTCAAAATGTGATTGCCCAAAAACATTAAAATTACACTAAAATATGGGTATCAAACGAAAGGGGATGGCCCAGGTTTTATTTGGACTACGATACATTTCGATAAATTTATCGATAACTGAGTCAGCTCATAATTGTGGAAAAGCGGATAAATATGGATACGGAATACGAATATAGAATACCGAACACGGCCAAATGGGTATCAAATGAAAGCGCTTGGCTAGGGCTATCATTTGGTCGAGTCTTAATTAATTATGAACTGATCTAAAAAATATCCATCATCCAGTAATTGTTATGGAAGATCGAAAAAATATAAATTGCTCATAACAATTATGGGATGATCTAAAAAATATCCATCAGCCAGTAATTGTTATGGAAGATCGAAAACAATATTAATTGCTAGCAACAATTATGAGCTGATCTAAAAAATATCCATCATCCAGAAATTGTTATGGAACATCGAAAAAAATATCAATTGCTCATAACAATTATGATCTGAACGAAAAAATATCGATCTTTGAGTAATTGTTATTGATGATGGAAAAATTTTTCCATTGCTCAATAATTGTTATCAAGTGATTTTTATATTTATTTGTTATAATTGTTATGGCCTCTGGTTAATATATTAATTTTTTTGAACAAGAATAAATGGATAATAAATAAATAAAACAAAACAATGTACTGAAAAAAGTTTTATTGGATCATCTTCTATTACTTTCATGTATTGGTAAGAATAAGACCGGGACAGGTGGGCAAAGTTTGTTTACATTCGGGTGAAATCGGGTGAGCTCATTTAAAACAGATGTGTTTGTGGATGTGTTTGCTGCCGGACGGCAAAAGGCGGTTACAGTGTGAGCGTAGCCATAGACTCTCCCAAATCACCCGAAACTATCGTCAACTATCGATATACTATCGATAGTTTGCAAAAAACTATCGTACACTATCGATGGTGCTGACTATCGATAGTTTCCGACCTCTAGTACAAAGTTTGTAGGCTCATGTATTTGTGTGTTTATGTGCGTGTGTGTTTGCAGTTGGGCTGCATAGCTAAAAGACTAGGCTTTGCACAAGGCAAATTGCCGCAAAGTGCGTACATGTGTGCGTAACAACAACAAAATGTGCATATGCAATGTCAACAACAATAAATGTTGCTACGTTGTTGTATATGAATGCGGAATACACGGGCAGCGAGAGAGCAGTCATTAATGCTGAGCGAATGCACGAAATTTTGGGCAATTTTAGCTGGATGGATGTACTAATACAGTGGATTGGCTTAAAAGGGAAATATGGAGGAAGATATACTTACATACATACATACATACATTTATATATACTAGGGTGGTCCCCAAACGGAGACCAATATTATAGCATATTTCCTCAACCTCATCCCCTAGGTCAATGCTAATATAGTCGTAGATATATACCACATATAAATTTTTCTTCCGGTCGGACACGGGTAAGGGGTGTCGCTCAGATTACCATAAAAAGACTAAAAAAGTTTATTAATTTTTTTTTTATACATACATACATACCTAATGGCCAAACTCGATAGTCTTGTAAATAATAAATTTGTTGAGTCTTCATAGCTATGGTAATCCGAACTTTGACTCCTGCACGACACCCTTTATCAATCTCCCATCGGGACAAAAGTTATATGTATGTGGTATCTTTGACCGTACTTTAACCGATTTAGGGGTGAGACTCAAAAGAAATGTTCATTTGATTTTAGGACCGCCTTATTATATATATACGTACATATGTATGTACGTACCCAGCTAACAATTTTACGTGAAATCGGTTAGAAATCTATCAGATTTTCGGCAAAAAACTGCGAAATCAATAAGATTTCTGTACGACTTCTGCAAGAGAAATATATGGAGACGTTGACAGGAATTCTTACAGACATGTCTGGGGAAAGTCTGGATTTTTTACCGACGCGACGATTCGGACAGATATCTAAAAGATTTCTGAGCGAACAAAAAAATTATTTAAGAAAAAATAAAATATTTTCGCATGTGCACACGAAATCGTTCAGATATCTATAAGATTTTTTCGTATGGGAAAAAAGTAAAATTCAGGGACCGTAACGATTATCATTTTTATAAAAAAAATCATTTTTAATCGTTATAATTTGATTTTTATTTTTTCGATGAAATTTGATCGACATTTTATGATTTTTATTTTTTCGATCAAAAATAATTGTTACTTATTACTGGATTTAAATTTTTCCTATGAAACTTGATCGATATTTTATGATTTTTATTTTTTCGATCAAAAATAATTTTTATTATTGGATTTAAATTTTTCCGATTATAATAAACTCTAAAAACATGTTTTTTTTTTTGCAAATTTTGTTCTCAAATAGAACTGCGCCAATGTTGGCACAATCGTCAACTTCAAGCCATCAAATATAGGATTCACTAACGTTTGAAAAAGTTTACTATGATCGGAGAAAAAATAAAAAACAAGTAAGGAAGCCTAAGTTCGAGTGGAATCGAACATTAGATACTCAGCTGTATGCTTTCATTGTTTGTTTGCGTTTGATGGAAACACGGTGCACTTAATATAAAGCGAGTGCTGCATAAAGTGGGCGTAGTCACGCCCATTTTCTAAATTTTTATCAGTCATCCAACTAAGCATATCAATATTATACTTTGTGCAAAATTTCATTCCTTTATGACTTCTAGTTACAAAGATGTCATGTTACAAATTCCCAAAGGGTGTTCCAGAAATATCTTTCTTAAAAAGTAGGCGTGGTCATAAACCGATTTCAATAAATTTTTGCGTGTCTATTAACACAAGTTATAAAAGTGTATAAACCAAGTTTCGTCATAATATCTCAATTATTTGTCGAGTTATAGGCTAAGAAATCTCGTATATGCCTTTGTGTAAAAAGAGGCGGTGCCACGCCCATTTTCCAAAATTTTTCTATTTGTTGTTTCCGGTCTATTGTGGAAGTCATGCCACAAAATTTCAATGACAGATCTTTATATTTCACAAAGATATCGCTTAAAATGTTTTTATTAGGCCCCTTTATAGTTCTCATATATAAAAGTGGGCGTGGTCGTCAACCGATTTCGCTAAAATTTTGAGCGTGTATTACCACAAGTAATGAAAGTGTACACACCAAGTTTCGTCATTATATATAAATTATTTGTCGAGTTATGATATATAAAACTTTCAATGTTTGACCCTTAATAAGTGGGCGTGGCACCGCCCATTTTCCAAAATTTTTGTGTTTTTCGTTTTATATCCGCAGTTGGACTCCTGCTATAAAATTTCAATGATATATCTTTATATTTGACAGAGATATCGCTTAAAATGCTTTTATTATGTCACTTTATAAGACCCATATATAAAAGTGGGCGTGGCCCTAAACCGATTTCGGAAATTTTTCGTCCAAATATTTGACTAATTAAGTATATCACGCGTACCAAATTTCATCGATATATCTTCAACGGTTTCTGATTTATGACTCATAAAACTTTCAATGTTTGCCCCTTAATAAGTGGGCGTGGCACCGCCCATTTTCCAAAATTTTTGTGTTTTTCGTTTTATGTCCGCAGTTGGACTTACGCGACAAAATTTCAATGATAGATCTTTATATTTGACAGAGATATCGCTTAAAATGTTTTTATTAGGTCACTTTGTAATATACATATATAAAAGTGGGCGTGGCCGTCAACCGATTTTAACTATTTTCCGTCCAAACGTATGCCTAAGTAAGTAAATCACGCGTACCAAATTTTGTCGATATATCTTCAATGGTTTCTGAGTTATGACATATAAAACTTTCAAGGTTTGACCCTTAATAAGTGGGCGTGGCACCGCCCATTTTCCAAAATTTCATCAAATTTCTTCCTAGGGGCCTGAGCTCAACACGTAAAATTTCATCGCTCCAGCTATATTAGTGACTGAGATACCAAATTTCCGATTATTTCTATATAGGAAAAGTGGGCGTGGTCATGGTCCGATTTCGCCCATTTTCAATACCAACCGTCCCAGTCTCGATACCAACTTGCATTTCAAATTTCATCAAAATATCTCAATTTTTGCGCGAGTTAGAGTGTTTACAGACGGACGGACAGACGGACGGATGGACAGACGGACGGACGGACGGACGGACGGACGGACATGGCTAAATCGATTTCTCTTTTCACCCTGATCATTTTGATATATATAAGTCTATATCTATCTCGATTATTTCACTCTGTTACAATCCACCGTTATGTGATTAAAACTATAATACTCTGTGTACTAGTACAGCTGAGTATAAATATTGATTAAAGTTGATCGGAAAAATTTAAATCCAATTATAACAATTATTTTTGATCGAAAAAATAAAAATCATAAAATATCGATCAAGTTTCATCGGAAAAATTTAAATTCAATAATAAAAATTATTTTTGATCGAAAAAATAAAAATTGTAAATAATGGTTATTCAAAGATTTAAAAAATAAAAATCTTTAGAATAAAGATGAGCTCATATTTGGATAGAATGTGCTAAAATCATTGTATCGGCATACTTGCATTTTATTGTTAACGAAGTTTTCATAATGATTTTTTCATCCGAAGAAATGAAAATAATGATTAAAATCGGTCCCTGGTAAAATTACTTAGACAATTCTGATAGAAATCTATAAAAAATCTATAAGTATGTCTACTTGGTCGACCTTGTACTCAGATTTTTTTCAGAATTTTCAGAAATTGTCTGGTAAAATTGTTAGCTGGTTATATGCCAGGTGATGGAGTTGAGTAGATATACACGTGAACAGAAAAACTCAGAAATGTTACGCACACAAAGTTGAAGAGAAGAGTAAAGCAAAGAAATGTAGGAGAGAGTAGGGAATAAAATGGGAGAAAAAGTGGTGAAGGAAGTGTGAATAGAAAAGAGAAATTGCAGGCTAGTTATTGATTAGTGCGTACAGAGAACGTAGATGAACAGAGAAGTTGCAACTACGAATAATCGTGGAAGCCAGAGACCCAACAAAATTCTGGTAGTGCATCTGGTGAATAAAAAATTTTTATTCAACACAGCTGGCTGTTAAAATAACAGAAGTAGAGCGAGTTCGTCTGTAGAAAGGAATGTTATATTAAATTTTCTGCACATCTGCTGATATGGCTCATTATTCCTCCCATACACCAATTCCATCGATGCACTAATTTCCCAAAACCGCTGGTGTTTTAACTATTTTCTTATCGAATTTGAATTATAAATAAATTAAAAATTAAAAAAAATCAATTAAAATTAATTTCAATTTGACTTTACTGGGACTCGAACCTGCGCATCAATGCATTTTCTGTATTAAAAACCATACAACAATGCATCAGTTTGCTACAACCGGTGAGTATTTTTACAATTTCCACATCGATTTTTTAATTATTTTAAAATTTTCGAATTTTTGAAAATGTAAAAACATTTTGTTGTCCATTTCATCTTGTTGATGGCCAACCCATCAACCTCGTTGATGAGCAACGATCAACCATCTCTATACCTATGCCAATGAAATTTAATTGTCACCCTCTCTGAACAAATAGATGATGCATCAATACATATGTATGTACATATGTACATACATATGTATGTACATCTATTGAGCAATAATAAATTGGTGGCTGCTTCAAAACCCTCACCATTCATCTTGGTGTATCGGGGCACAGCAGCTGCTAGACTCTGATGACTGATCAACGAAAATCCTACTGTCCCCCAAACATATCAAAAAATTGTTGTGTACACAAAAGCATCTATTGAATTATAATTTTTTAATACAGAAAGATATGCACATAGAGGCGCAGGTTCGAGTCCCAGAAAAGTCAAATTGAAACTAATTTAAATTGATTTTTTTTAATTCTTAAATTTATTTATAATTGAAATTCGATAAGAAAATTTTAAAATTACTTTGCTGTTTTAGGAAATTAGTGCATTGGTGAAATCGGTGTATGTGAATAAAACTAAGAATATCAGCAGATGTGCACAAATGTAAAGTAACATTCCATTCTACAGCGCGCTGCTAATTTTTTTAATTTTTCTCTCAAATCTGTAATTCACCATGACTCAACTCTGGTAACGTTAACAGGATGCCCTACCAGCGTTTTGTTCAGTTTTGACGTTTTACACGATTTTTCGTAGTTGCAACTTCTCTGTTCATCTACGTTCTCTGGTGCGTAGCTGCAACCAGCGTTGCGTGATTCGAATCAATTTTGATTTCAAATCAACTTTCAAATAAAGAATCAACTCGATTCGTGATTCAAACTATTTTCAAATCAAAGATAATTTTTATTTGTGATTCATTTCTCAAAAGAATCAAAAATACCCTTTTATTCGTGATTCAAACCATTTTCAAATCAAAGATAAATTTGATTTGTGGTTCATTTCTCAAAAGAATCAAAAATACCCTTTGATTCGTGATTCAAACCATTTTCAAATCAAAGATAAATTTGATTTGTGATTCATTTCTCAAAAGAATCAAAAATCTTTTTTGATTCTTGATTCAAAAAATATCTTTGATTCGAGTCAAAAATTTGATTCGAATCAAAAATTTATTACGAATCTTGATTCAAAATATATTTTTGATTCGAATCAAAAATTTAATTCGAATCAAAAATTTTATTCGAATCAATAATTTGATTCGAATCAAAAATTTATTTAGAATTAAAAATACTGTAGCATATCAGAAATATTCAAGTACATTCTCGGTAATTTAAAACACAAAAATGTATAAAATGCACCAAAAGTGCAACAACAGCCAAATTGTATGCTGACGCCAAATGTGTACATGTGTATGTATGTATGTACATATATACATATTTCTGATTGTCGTAGTTACGTTTGTGCTACGCCGTACGTACATACATACATACGTAAGTATGTATGTGCATAGCCACTTATTTGAAATAAAGTTTTGATTCAAAATAATTTTTTGATTCGAATCAAAAGTTTGATTCGAATCAAAAATTTTATTCGAATCAAAAATCTTATTCGAATCAAAAAATTTTATTCGAATCAAAAATTTATTAAGAATCTTGATTCGAAATCAAGCTTGAATCAAAAATCAAAAAAGATTTTTGATTCTTTTGAGAAATGAATCACAAATCAATTTTATCTTTGATTTGAAAATAGTTTGAATCACGAATCAAAGAGTATTTCTGATTCTTTTGTGAAACGAATCACAAATAAAATTTATCTTTGATTTGAAAATAGTTTGAATCACGAATCAAAGTGTATTTCTGATTCTTTTTTGAAAGGAATCACAAATAAAAATTATCTTTGATTTGAAAATATTTTAAATCAAGAATCAGAAAATATTTTTGATTATTGATTCAGTCAAATCAAAATCACGCAACCCTGCCTGCAATACATACATATATGAACACACATGCATATGTACATATGTACATATATGTATATGTATATCCTTATGTACAAAATCAACACATTTCGCCTACCTACGCTCCACAGCGCTATTTTCGGCAGCAATGCTGTGCTTTCCTCATGGCAAACAACAACAAAAATATCACATACTTTTGGGCGTTGAACTGCGTGATGCTCTAGAAATTAGTATGCATATGTTGTTATTTGCAAATGTGCCTACATACCAGAGGCGGGCGCTTCATACAAGCTGAGAAGCCCGGCTTGCGTACATATTTTCGTTCATTTCATTTTACAAATTTCTTTAAAATCTGGTTATTTTACGTTTTAAATGCGTTTACTATTTAAGTTCTCAATAATATAGCCCCCACTGTACATCCGGTGCCTAAAAGCATGCTAAGAAAATAGCGCAAATACACCACCAATCCACCTCACAATGTGTATTTTGTTTGTACAGCCAATCACAACACAGTGAGCATGCTTTAACGTTTCCACACATTAGCTTTTACGTGGCTTTCAAAACAGAATAACATAGCTTGTTTTCTCGCTTTCTCTAAGGAGAAATCAATTGCTTATTTTCATACTTAAATTGAAAAAAAAAA
The DNA here is from genome assembly GCA_960531455.1 of Urophora cardui. Classification (NCBI taxonomy): domain Eukaryota; kingdom Metazoa; phylum Arthropoda; class Insecta; order Diptera; family Tephritidae; genus Urophora; species Urophora cardui. Next base: position 110,966,830 of record OY482674.1, on the reverse strand, counting down.
ACTAGCAAAACACTTTTTTATTTTTCACATGAAATTTGTATGGGGATGAGAAGCTTGCTTCGGCATTCAACAGTATTTACAGTCATATGCATATTTGATATTTTCGTTTGCATGTATATACTTATGTACATAATTTCGTACATGCAAACATAAATATCAAATACCAGATTATAAAAGCGTTGATTGTGATTTTTGGCGACTATTGGCACAATATCAAGATAATTTTAAAAAGCGACGGAAATCAAAATCAAATAAAATCAAACATTTCACAACTTTTGGTAATTGGACCTCAGTTTTTCAAACACTAAAGCACCCATTTTTTAGATATTAGATAATAAGCAAATACACTTGCTACTGCTGAAATTTCCGTCAGTATAAGGAAATTAAAAATACCTCTGCGCTTTTGTGTGAGATTTCCCTATAAGTTTAGCTTCATCAATCAAAACATGGACCCGGCTGACCCTCGAATGTTTCTGAGCGATATTGGTAGCAATTGGTCTTGATGAGGACTCCAACATACATAGAACTCTTTTAACTGTGATGCCTTGGCCGGGTCTCCAGATATGGGTCATAACGTGGACCCAGATGGCCCTCGAATGTTTCTGTGAGATATTGGCATCAAATGATGAAGACTTCGAGATAGAACTATTTTAATTGTAAGGGCTAGGCCGGGCCCCCAGATATGGGCCAAGACGTATTTAAAAATAATGTAAATACTAGGGCTGTAGATACCCGGGTATCGAGCAATTCGATCTGATCGTTTTTGTTTGAAGCCCGTTTGTTGTTCAAATTCCCGTACAAACATTCGAGCATTCGAGCTTACAAACAAAAAAAATGTGTATCGGAAAAACAAAAATAAAAAAACTACATGTAAAGAAAAAAAATAATAATAAACAAAAGAAAAAGCAAACTTCAAAATACCCGAATTGTTCAAATGCCCGTACAAACATACGGGTAATAAACAAACAAACAACTGTTCGAGCATTTGAACAACAATTATTCGGGCTACTCGAAAATGTTCAAAAAAAATCGAGAGCTCTAGTAAATACGAACATTTTTATTTTAAAGATGTTCATTGTAAAATGGCAAAATCAAGAAAAACATTTCAAATTTAAAAATGTTAATATTTATTTTAAGCACTATGAAAATTTGAACCAGAAAATTTCGTTTTATTCCATTAATTTTCGATTTCAATTTAAACATGCTCCTTTTTCAATCCTAAATACATTTTAATTTTTAATTTTCATTTTTAATTTATAAATTTCCATTTTTAAAATAAAAATGACCTGGTTTAAAACGTTCATCATCAAAATAAAAATTTTATTTTTGAATCATTTTCTCTGAGTGTACAAACAAAAAAATGTGCATCAAGAAAACAAAAATAAAAAATACATATGAAGACAAAATGCCCGTACAAACATACGGGTAATAAGCAAACAAACGAGTGTTTGAGCATTTGAAAAGCATTTATTCGGGCTACTCGCAAATGTTAAAAACAAAAATCGAGAGCTCTAGATCAAAGTCAATGACGGAACGCAATCAGACTTTTAGATAATACAGCAAAGAAAATTACGTAAGTGGCTAATGTTTATGCTTCACACACACATGGGCTTGCCCAGACAATTTATGCTAGGTCCGCCACTGCTACATACAGCCCTCACCTCCCACACTCATTCGACTATGCAATTCACTTGGTGACATATACAAATTTATATACATTCAATGGCATGCACATTTATAGGTACATACATATGTACTGTCAATTAAAAGGAGCGACAACTGATTAATTAATTTTTCGCAGAACAGCTTTAACAGCTTATGGATTCTTTGCGAACTCCAGAAGAAAAGGTGATCAAAAGGTCCCGTTCGTGTGGAGGCTACTGAATTACAATATTCTACAAAATTAATATTTGTATAATTTAACTATTATCACCTGAACATTGTATTCAGTTATGATTTGAATTTTAAGCCTTTTTCTATTTTTTTTTTTTTTTTTTTTTTTGCCAAAACTACGCAGTCCAAAATTTTCAAATTTAAAATTGCAATAAAAAATTTTTAATCGCGAGAACGCAAACGAGGAGGGTCTTTTGGGAACAAACAGCCCTTACTTACTACTCAGGATTTACTTACTAAAAGTGCTGATTTTCCTTAGCATTTACTATAGCAAGGGTATATGTATGTATATCCCTATTTAATCCACCTATTCCTCCGCGTAACTCACGCTTCGAGCACACTTATCGCGCAAAAATAAACCGCAGCCGCCAAATACATAATTTCCAATCAATAAGTATTTTGGCAGGTACATACATGGGGTACAGGTGTACATAATGTACATACATATGTTGTTACGATAATTTCCAAAAGTCAAAAGTAGTCATGACAATAGCAAATACATATGTACATCCGAACACAAAAAGCGCCAGGTTGTTAAAATAATTGCACATTTAGCAGTTGCAATTGTCATGGAAATGTGTATATATGAATATGTATATACTCATATGCTTTTCTGGGTGGGTATGCCCAAGCAGGTGTATGTACCCAGCAGGAATAGCTGAAGTAGCTTTCAGGCAGTGGCGGACGCTTCACACAAGCCGAAAAACCCGGCTTGCCTAAATATTTTCGTTCATGTCATTTTACGAACATCTTTAAAATCTTCTGAAATTGCCATCGTTACAAGGAAACTAAAAATATCTCTGCGCTTTCGTGTGAAATTTAGAGATTTTTCTATAAGTTTGGGGTCAGCAATCAATTCAGTTGAATTATTCCCAAGTGATTTTAATAATAAATTCTCCTTGGCTTTTGTAGGTAATTCACGTTCTGGTGGTCGAGAACTTGAATTTACTTTCGATTGAGCCAGCCTTGTTGATGTGCTGACCAAAAGTAGGTACAGTTAAAACAACAAAAGTCATACATATATCTTCATATTATCCATTTTATATCAAATCTTAATTATTCCTCATTATCTTCGTTTTCTCGATTTATTACAATACATTCAGTTTCATGCGGTATGAATATAAACAACGAAACAAATATGCAAAATAATTTTAATCAAAGTCAGTGGCAGAGCACAATCAGACTTTCAGATAATACAGCAAAGAAAATGACATAAATGGCTAATGGCTTCATACACAGGCTTGGCCATCCAATTTATGCGAGGGTCGCCACTGGCCATTACCCGCTATTACTACAAACCATATAAACATCAGGCAAAAAAAAATCAAATTTTTGAGAAAAATGTGCCTTTTTGTTTGAGAATGCTATCAACGGTTATTTAGGATGCATTTGAGAACTAACGTTTGAGGTTTGAGAATAAGGTTATTTCTCAAATGGATCTCAAGTTGAGAAGGGAAAAATGTTTATGGAGAACTAATGAAAAGGTACCTAGCTTATAGTACGATTTTCCTATGGGGTGTATTTGAGTTGATATATAGCTATTGTTTTATATGTATATATAGAGAGTTTTGCCAAGATATTGGGCCTAATGCATTAAATTCGAGCTTTAGCTCATACTCAGTTTTTTCGTAAAATTGGGATTTTGTATGCATAAGTAAAAATTATTAAAATTGCTTGATTTTGCCAAACAAATTAGGTTTATCTCATAGAAACAATCAGAAATAATAAAAACCCATTTAATAAATTTAAATTATTTTGCTCTAGAGAAAAAGTTTTTTAAAATCGCTAATAAAACTCATGTCAATACTACATATTCCCTTTAATATTATTGACTGCTTTTTACATGTTTGATTCTGGCTATTAAAACTATTGTTGTAACTTGTTGAATAGTCACCACCGAGCGCTAACCAACTAATTACTTTTTGCGCCTTAAAGCCTACTTCTTTTTTGTTCTTGCTCTTGGGTTAGAGTGGCCATTATTCTCTACAGAGCCATAACCAACAAAACTATTCTGCAAAGTACCTACATCGCTGCTTCAGAACGCGTTCGGGAGTAACTACTCATACATACATACCAGGCGCGGATCCAGGATTTCGGCAAGGGGGGGTTTTGAAAATTTATTTTTTTGGAAGATGTTTTTAAGGGCAGACGCTGGTGAAAATATGGACTAATACCACCTACTATTATTATTCTATAGTTGCGCCATTTCCCGCACCTTAAAAACATCAAACTCAAAACCCTCCAAATTAACAATATGTATGTCATTACTAGGGCATGGATTTTCATGTACTAAAAAATAAAAAATATGTGCGTAAAAAATGCAACAAAAACTGAGAAATATGCATGAAAAATCAAAAAAAAAAAATGCATTAATTCAAATTTTTCAACTTCAGATAATTCATGTTTATTGAAGTTACAATAGTTAAATAAATTAGGTACAAACATTTTTTAATTCAATTTTGCTCTTACGTTGTACGTTTATACATACAGTATGTTTATATATATATATATATATATATATATATATAGATACATAAATTCAGTCTTGAACATTTCATAATTTGCAAAGGCTAATCCTTATTCAACGATTCATTAGCGTACACAATGAAATATTTTGTCATATTCTCAAAAAGAAAACTTTGCCGATTCGGTCGAAAAAAGCTCTTATACATAGAAAACGAACGTTCTACATCCACAGAGGTAATAGGAGCATGTTTGAAAACGGCTCTTTGTCGACAGGTATGCACCGTATCGAAAATACTAATAATAGCCGTGTTCACACGAAACTCTGTTCGTCGTCAGATGGCTGTTATGCATGAATTTCGTTTGTATAAAACTGTCAACTAGCAAATTACAAAAATAGGCAATATAATGCCAAATATGTAATAAAACAAGTAAGGAAGCCTAAGTTCGAGTGGAATCGAACATTAGATACTCAGCTGTATGCTTTCATTGTTTGTTTGCGTTTGTTCGATATAGGGTGTATTTTATATGAAACGAGTGCTGCATAAACAGGGCGCAGCCACGCCCATTTTCAAAATTTGTATCAATCATCCAAATAAGCATATAAATATTATTGTTAGTGCAAAATTGCATCCCTCTATGACTTTTAGTTACAAAGACTTCACGTTACAAATTCCAAAAGGGTGTTCCAGAAATATCTTTGTTAAAAAGTAGGCGTGGTCATAAACCGATTTCAATAAATTTTTGCGTGTCTATTAACACAAGTTATAAAAGTGTATAAACTAAGTTTCGTCATAATATCTCAGTTATTTGTCGAGTAATAGGCTCATAGATTTCTTTGTATAAAAAGAGGCGGTGCCACGCCCATTTTATAAAATTTTTTTTTTTTGTGTTTCCAGTCTATTGTAGAACTCATGTCACAAAATTTCAATGAATTATCTTTATATTTCACAGAGATATCGCTAAAAATGATTTTATTAGGTCACTTTATAATACCCATATATAAAAGTGGGCGTGGTCGTCAACCGATTTTGGTAATTTTTCGTCCACACATTTGGCTAAGTAAATATATCACGCGTACCAAATTTCATCGACATATCTTTAACGGTTTCTGAGTTATGGCTTATAAAACTTTCAATATTTGCCCCTTAATAAGTGGGCGTGGCACCGCCCATTTTCCAAAATTTTTATATGTTTTGTTTTACGTCCGTAGGTGGACTCGTGCCACAAAATTTCAGTGATAGATCTTTATATTTGACAGAGATATCGCTTAAAATGTTTTTATTAGGCCCCTTTATAGTTCCCATATATAAAAGTGGGCGTGGCCGTCAACCGATTTTTATAATTTTTCGCCAAAACATTTGTCTAAGTAAGCAAATTACGCGTACCAAATTTCATCGATATATCTTCAACGGTTTCTGAGTTATGACATATAAAACTTTCAATGTTTGACCCTTAATAAGTGGGCGTGGCACCGCCCATTTTCCAAAACTTCATCAAATTTCTTCATAAGGGCCTGAGCTCAATACGTGGGTAAAATTTTAGCACTCTAGCTATATTAGTGGCTGAGATACAAAATTTCCGATTTTTACTATATAGGGGAAGTGGGCGTGGTCATGGTCCGATTTCGCCCATTTTCAATACCAACCGTCCCAGTCTCGATACCAACTTGCATTTCAAATTTCATCAAAATATCTCAATTTTTACGCGAGTTATCGTGCGTACGGACGGACGGACGGACGGACGGACGGACGGACATGGCTCAATCGATTTCTCTTTTCACCCTGATCATTTTGATATACATAAGTCCATATCTATCTCGATTATTTCATTATGTTACAATCCACCGTTATGAAATCAAAATTATAATACTCTGTGTACTAGTACAGCTGAGTATAAAAATGCAAAAAAGCAAAATATGTAAAAATATGCATATATGACCAATATATATGTATGTATGTACTCAATCGTATATGGATTTTCAGTTAGGCTGCACATTAATTTGGCAATTTTTCCTGATCCATGCCAATCGATTATTTCAGGGTACATATACTGGTACATCTGTGCCTATGTATCTATGTAAGTATTTACATATGTCCCTGGATTCGCCATTGCCATTGCTTAGCAACTGTTTGTGCGCCGTGTGACCAATCGATGTCTATTGTAGCCCGTGTCTCTATTTATGCAAGTGAGCATTTTTTGGTGAAATTAGCATTTTATGTGTGTTACACTTAGTTGGTTGACACTCCAAAAAAGAAAGGCCATAATATCATGTTCAGACATAAAAATTAATTAAGTCAATTGGGCTTGATTGAAAATCTCTAGATTTGGTGTTCAGACATATTTAATTTACTTGGCCCATTTAACAGGTCGGCTCAAGATACATACACACATACACGCCGTGAGCTGAATATCAAACTCTGGTGACCTAAATGTCAAAACTGCAAGGAGGACGAAATAACTTGACATTCAGCTCACAACTTTTACCAATCGTAAACACGAATGCATGTATAGAATAAGCAGAAATAAAAAAAAGTTTGATAGGTGATGAAGAAGAACAAGAATTCAGCTGATCTGACGAAACAACCTGTTTTGTGGACCCTGACGCTAATGACATTTCTCTGAACATGACATTTAATTTTGCTTATGAAACAACGCTTCTAACAGGGTTGCATGCAGAATTGTTCTTCATTAGGAACTCATTAATTTCTAATGAAGCATTAACTTAGTCAATTTTTGTATGGTAAATTGAGAATCATTATGCTTGAAAATTTAATGAAGGCTCTTTATTTTCAATTAAGGTTGTGTCTGAACATAACATAAGGGCATAAACAATCTCTGGGTTAGTCATTTTAGGTAACTTGTTTTCATAATTTTCATGACTTTTGGGCTTTCTTACATATGTCAGTACTTTATATCGATTTCAAAAGGTTTATTTTTACATGTTTATTAAGTAAAGTTTATATGAGTAAAACAAGACAAAGGGTAGGAAACGTGGTTCTATTTTTTTTTTAGGTACAGTTCCCTTGCCTCAGCAGAGGTAGAGAGAATAGCCTCAAAATGGTGTAGGTACTATCTCCTCTACTGTGATGCTTGGTTGTGGACTCTCTTCTGACGGAAATGCAAAGTGTCAATTAAATTCAGGCTTACGCGGATGATACGTGTGTCCTGCCGTCAGGAACATGCCTCTAGAAGGCTCCTGTCCAGCGCGCAAGCACAGAGAATCCTGGACAATATTGATGCTGGTGCATTTTACAGTGACTTGCTATTAATCCCAGAAAAACAACCCAGGTTCTGTTTACATGGAAGAGGACACTGGAAGGTCCCAACCTCAGGGTGCTCATAGGTGTAAACCAAAGTCTTTCGAAAAAGGTAAAATATCTAGGAGTGATTCTAGATAAAAGAAACTGACCTGGAAAGCCCATGTCGAGGTGAAGGTAAACAAGGCACTTAAAGTTTTCTGACAGTGTAGAAGAACCTTCAACAAGACCTGGGTTGTGAGATCGGCAACGTTGATGTGGATTTACATTGCTTTGGTCAGACTGATTATCTCGTACTCCGCTGTAGTGTGATGGCTGTCCTCAATGCTCAGTTGAACCTGCTTCCTATGAATTTGGTGATGTAAGATAAGGCTATTAAAACGATATGTCGACTACACTCCTTCCGGTTGTGGCACGGCGATTGCAGCCCGGGGAACGAGGAGTTGTTTAGTAGGCTGTCAGAGAAATACCCTTTGTTTCTGGTCACAAATGACAAGCTGGTACCTCGCATATTCTTTGATAGACGTTACACTGTCGATTTTACTACAACAAGAGATCAATGGAGGGGTACAGAAACTCTATTGGGAGGATCGAAGAAAATCATCTACACAGATGAATCAAAAACAATATGAAACTGAATCCGGCTGGCACTCCGGGATCGACTTCAGGTGCCATTATTCTTTAGGCACAATGGTTTTCCATCCCAAATTTATGCTGTACTAATAGCAGCAGAATGGAGAGAGGTGGTCTAGACACCAAATTTGTATCTGCAGTGACAGCCAAGCTGCACTTAAGGCTCTTCCATAGAAAAATGGAATAAACTTCAACTTATGTGGGTACCCGGACATTGCGGTATTCAAGGTAACAGACTGGCCGATGAATTGGCGAATTGCGAATCGGCGGAACAACAAACTGGACCACAGCCAATAATAGGACCAAGTATAGCGGTCGCTATGAAGTACATCAGGGACCCCATGAGTGAAACTCGCGAGAGAGACGCTGAAATTCTACAGATTCCTGTACAATTACAAAGTGCTTAGTGAAAAAACCTAACAGGGAGGTAGTAAGCTTCCTCGTCAAGCAGAGGACCTCCTCCTCGGGCCCTTGTAGTGATGATTACAGCACACAATCCATGGGGACAGCACATGAGCACTATAGGCACCATTCGGTCTAACTATGCCTACCTTGTCTGGTAGAGGAGGACACAGAGGATTTTCTCTGCACCTGTTCAGCCTTCGTTAGACTAAGATTCCGCATTCTCGGATCGCATGAATTGGGAATGGCGGATGCAGCTTTACTACTACTCGATAAACTTTTCAGGCTTATTAAATCCCACCCTTTCCCTACATCGCGATAATTTTCCCTAGATCCTTATCTTTTCTAATGGCCTTAAGTACCATAGGCAAATATGCCTGAATGCTTGGGAAATACATAGTTTTTCCGGCCTACCACAATTCCATTCCATTCCCCCCGCGGCTCTCATATAATCACATCGCCAATTTTTCCATCAGCGTGCAACGGTGCGCATGATATCATCGAAATAATCACATTAATCTAATACAAGCTAGCATACGTTTATATAGCCAAATATCATAAAATGTAATTAGTACTTAATTTGCAATTCAGAGAAACATGCAATGTTAGTTTGGCAAAAAAAATTAAAATCCAAATTCTATGCAACGCCAATAAATATGCAATAATGACAATAGAAATTATTTGAAAAAAAAAAAAAAACATATAAATAAAATAAAATGACAGCGACAATGACAACGACAACGACAAATGAATGCGATAACACGCACAAAAATACATACATACATTTACTTGTGCGTAGAGCTTTTGTCTGTGCCTCCATACGCCGCCTTTGCCACTCCCGCCGCGCCCCCCTGTCAACACATCAAAGTGTCACTAAATGCACCGCAGAGATTTGAGCGTAAAATAATAATAAAATGCACTAACCAAAACTACATACATACCTATATTCCGCGTTTGTATGTACGTACATGACAACAACAATTCGGCAAACATGCGCATACAAATTGCCAACTGATTTTCGGGTTTAGCTGTCAAATTAGAAATCGTCGCTTACTAAATGTATGTCGGCTGAGTTTGTGTTGGCAAACGCGAAAAAAGAGAATTATAAAATGCATTCATATTTTATTCAACTAACTGAAATATATGCAGGCTATGAAGGGGTTGGTGTAGCTATTGAGGCAAATGAATTAGTTAGACCGCGTTAAATAAAGACACAGAGGGATAAACTAATATATAAATAAGTATATGTATGTATGTAATTGTAAACGCATATCCCTTTCTCGCTTCCAATTTTTAAATCGTACACTCAAAAAAAAAATTTCTCTCGATCAAAGACATAATTTTCCTTATTTTGAACACGCCTCCCAATACAAAATTTTCTTTGTTTTGTGTAAATTTTCTCAAAAATGTGGAAAAAACATAAAAAAACATTCAAACAAATTCGTTGCCATGGGGATTTGTATGGGAATTTAATTTCTCAAAATTAAAGAAATCAAGTCTTCAAAACAAGGAAAGTTGGGAATGGAATGGCGCTTAAAGAATTTTTCATTATTTTAATGTATGAATTTTTTCAAAACAAGTATATGAAACCATGGTAATGCATGTAACAACAATATTTTATAAACCTTTTAACATGTTTTAAGGAAAATTTACTCAAAACAAAGAAAGTAGTGTTCAAAATAGGTAAACAATTTCTTTGACCCCTCCATATATTTTTTTTCTCTCCGTGTACACTCGCTTTCGCATTCATTTACTTACATACATACCTACATACATATGTATACAACAAATGGACGCATCCGCGTAAAAGCCTACACACATCTAACGTTGCCCACTTTTAGGCGCTTGCATGCAGGCTGGTGGGTATTTCATTCGAACTGATGTATGTATGTAGCTAGCAGTGGTGGCTCTGGTATAAATTGGCAAGCCTATTTATGGAGCATGACCATTAGCCATTTATGTAATTATTTTTCTGTATTATCTGAAGGGCTGAGTTGCGTATATTCATACCGTATGAAATTGAATATATTGGAATAAATCGGGAAAATGAAGATGATGGAGAATAATTACGTTTTCATATACAATGGATAATATGCAGATATATATATGACTTTTGTGGTTTTAGCTGTACCTACTTGTGGTGAGCACATCCACAAGCCTGGCATAGTCGAAAGTAAATTCAAGTTCTTCACCATCAGAACGTGAATTATATACAAAATCCGAGGAAAAATTATTACTAGAATCATTTAGGAAAAATTCAAAAGTGCATAGGTAATTTTAGTTTCCTTATACTACCGAGGGTAATTTCAGCAGTTGCAAGTGGATTTGCTTATTATAGCACTATAAGAAAATATAAATATAATATTGTGGTCGCTGTGGTGCAGTGGGTAGAGTGCTCGCCTGCTATGCCAGAGGTCTCGGGTTCAAACCACGGTCCGAGCCAAACAAAATTTTCTAATTAGTAAAAATCCAATTATTGGGTTTTTTAAGAGCAGCGGTCACCTCTCGGCAGTGGGCGGCATACCCTCCGAGAGTATTTCTGCCATGAAAAAGCTTCTCACAAAAAATGCATTCGCCGTTCGGAGCCGGCATAAAACTGTAGGTCCACCCAATTAGTAGGAAAAACAAAAAGGAGCACACCTCGAATTGGGAGAGAAGCTCGGCCATAAAACTCGTCAGAGTTATAATTGCGCCATTGTATTATTATATATTATAAGAAAATATCTAAAAAACGGATGCTTTAGCTTAACTTTTAAGCAGTGTTTGAAAAACTAAAGTCAAATGCTCACTAACACGGGTTGTGCTGTGATTGGCTGTACAAGCAAATAGTAAACATATTTCGAGTGTAAAATATTTGAGACAAATTCGTAAAATAGAATACGAAAATATTTAGGCAAGCCGGGCTTTTCGGCTTGTATGAAGCGTCCGCCACTGGTAGCTAGTTATGTAGCGTTATGGCATTTGTTGTGATGGCGACAACAATGTTATTTAACGCAGCACAACAACCTTATTTGTATGTACATATGTATGGATGTAGCAGTGCTAACGTATTTTCGGCGCAAATTCTCATTTATTTTGTTGGCGAAAATGCTATAGCAACAGCAAAAATAAAAATAACACACACACCCTCAACAACCAACCACCCACTAAAATACGTGTCGAATTATGTTTTGCAATGCATTGCATTTGAAATTGCAATAATTTGTTCGCTTTTAAACCGCATTTGTCAATGTTAGATAGTGGTTCGATCAGGGCCGTGCGCACGCGGGGGGAAAGGGGTTTGGGGGTTAAAACCCCCCATGACCAAATCTAAGTTGCAATGATTTTGCAAAAATTTTCAAAACACAGTTTATAAATTTTGCATTGAATCTTGACTCATAATTTTTGACAAAATTAGTACAATAATTCATAAAAGTGCGAATAATATGCCACCATATCACAAATTCTCTATCAAATACAGAAAAATTTTTAAAACCAAAAAAATTTCTTGGGTATAATTTTAAGCATCAGAGTATGCAGTTTCAGAAAAGTTAGAGAACATTTAAATTTATGATGTATGGGTCTGGATATCTGTTTCAGCAAATATGTTTATCTTAGCGAAAAATGTATGCGAATGCAAACCAAAATTAAAAACCCCCCAAGGCTAATTCCTGCGCACGGCCTTGGGTTCGATGCAGTAGTGAAAAGTTGAAATAAAATGGGGAAATAAATTTGGTTTGTTCTTCTGTTTTTTTTTTTTTTTTTTTTTGATCATCAAATGCAATTTTTATCCCAACTCTATTTCTCTTCATCTTTACATACATTTAATTTATCTCTATTCATATCCTTCTCTTTATCTGTTTTTTTGTCTTTATTATTTTTATCTTAACTTGAATTCACTTTTCCTTCAAATTTAATTCTTATTATATTTTATATTTTTTTTATTTATTTATTTTATTTTATTTTATTTTATTTTATTTGGTTTTATTCTTATTTTATTCTACTTTATTTTGCTTTGTTTTATTTTATTTTATTTTATTTAATTTTTTATTCTATTCTTTTTTATTTTATTTTATTTCTTTAATTTAATTTTTTTTATTTTGTTTATTTTCTTATTTTATTTATTTTTTTATTTTTCTTTTCATTTAATTTTATTTTGTCTTAGTTTATTTTATTTTGTTTTATTGTAATTTATTTTATTTCATTTCATTTCATTCTTGTTTTATTTTCCTTTATTTTATTTTATTTAATTTAATTTAATTTTTTTTATTTAATTTTTTTTTTATTTTTTTATTTAATTTAATTTTCTTTTACTTAATTTTATTTTTTTTTTTAGTTTATTTTATTTTGTTTTATTGTGATTTAGTTTATTTTATTTTATTTCATTTCATTCTTGTTTTATTTTCTTTTATTTAATTTAATTTAATTTAATTTTTTTTTTATTTAATTTTTTTATTTTTTTATATAATTTTTATTTTATTTTTTATTTATTTAATTTTGTTTTCTTTTACTTAATTTTATTTTGTTTTCGTTTATTTTATTTTATTTTGTTTTATTGTGATTTGGTTTATTTTATTTTATTTCATTTTATTGTTTTATTTTATTTTCTTTTATTTTATTTAATTTAATTTAATTTTTTTATTTAATTTTTTTATTTAATTTTTATTTTATTTTTTATTTATTTAATTTAATTTTCTTTTACTTAGTTTTATTTTGTTTTAGTTTATTTTATTTTATTTTGTTTTATTGTGATTTAGTTTATTTTATTTTATTTCATTTCATTCTTGTTTTATTTTATTTTCTTTTATTTTATTTTATTTAATTTATTTTTTTTATTTTTTTATTTAATTTTTATTTTACTTTTTATTTATTTAATTCTTTTACTTAATTTTATTTTGTTTTAGTTTATTTTATTTTATTTCATTTTATTTCATTCCTATTTTATTTTATTTATATTTTATTTTATTTTGTTTCATTATTTCATACCATTTTATTTCATTTAACTTACCACTTCAAACCCACTGTTCCTCCATGCTTCAAAATTCTAAACACGCATTTGCAGTCCATTCGCCGCTTTGTTGTTGGTTGGCAACGCTATTTGCATTGCGTTGAGTGTTGCGCCGCGCATCTGCAATACCCCACCCCGCACAGCCCAACCACATCCAACCGCTTCAAACACGTAAATTTCTCTTATTGCCGTTGTTATGTATTTCGCTAAAATCGTATGTAGATTTGTAGGCACTTATTTATTCACATGCAAATGTTGTTATATTTAGAGTGGGCTGTACATTTAAGGCATTCATTTTGTATAAGTATTTCTATTAAAGTTTATGTGTGTGTGTTTAATTTGAAATGCACTTGAAATTCGTCATTCGACCGACCTGTCCACTCAACATTCAACTTGTTTTTTATACCCCATGTGCCCATAACTACAATTTGCATACTCGTCCTGGCGCTGTGACAGTACTTAACTCAGTCGTAATGGGGTGTTATAAAAATCATGTTTTATGTGTGTATTTATTAGGAACTCGTTATAACTATACAAGTATATATCGACATTTACTTACTTTTTTATATATGTATGTATTTATATAATCTATACTTGTTTCTATGCGTATATTTTGTTATTTATTTACACAGTAACTTTTAGGTAGCAGAAACTCACACTGCTCTTTTTCATAAAAAATTCAATTAAGTGATAATAATTTTAATTAAACAGGAAGGTCCGATTTGTGCAATGAAACGTGTTAGTAATTTGATAGTGGATTAGCGTCACTCTCTATAAGAACAAGAGATGATACAGCTGTGGATGGCTAAGTGTGGTCATAATCTCGGAGAGCTTTTTTATTTATATTTTTGTTATCGGTGATAAGTAAATTAATTTTGATATATCTTCGTGTCGAAGTGTTTATCTTCACTGACCGCTTGTGCCAAAAATTAGATTTTCCAACCTTGAGTTTCTGACGCCCAGCTCATAAATTTAGTTTTTTAAAGCTCTACATTTCCCTCCCATGTCCTTTTTTAGCTTTGAAGTCGTAGTCTTCTTAATTGGCGCGTAACCGTCTGCACTATTTTGACTGAGTCCAATAAAGCGCGCCAGTCGTGTGTTTCGTGATGCATGGCCAAGTGCCATCCCAACTGATTTTGACATCGTCCATGCTTTTGTGCCGTACATAAGGACTGGAACGATGAGCGTGATTATGAGGATGGCTCCGTGTGTAGAAGTCCACGTATACGTATACCTATAAGTGGGGAAAGTTTCTGACTGCCGTCGGCTTTGGAACCCATCATATGAAAAACCTATCCCATGAAAAACTACAATAAGCTTCGTGTGAAGCTCATCTCTGGTAAACCTGTAACTAATTTCAAGACCAGAATCACTAAAGCTTTTCAAACTACTTCTAAACTCTGTTTTAAGCAATTTTAAATATTTATAAATTTAAGTAATTTATTCTCACACTACTTACTTTCACTAATTAAAAACAAAGCAAATTGAGCTTTGTGTTGTAGTGCATATCAAAAGGTAACGCCTAAAGGCTTGATTTTAAAATTTAATATGTTTTCGATTAGAATGTACTTTATTTGGTTGATTGCAAATTTGCATTTGCTTTTATTAATTAATTATGCTTTGTATGTTCGAGCGCATTACATAAGCATATGCTTGTTTTTTTTTTTTTTGTTATTGTAGACTTTTGCATTGTGTGATTTGTAATAGTATGTAATGAGGCTGAAATCACAGGAATATTTTAATGGGCTTGTTGCTTGGAATAAAAATCAATTTTAGGCTGGTATTACCTAATATAATCCTTATACTTCTCTACCTTTTCCCATAATTGGCCTATCAACTCTTGGTTACGCTTTCAGATGCTAGGATGGGAGTAGGACAACTAAATGGCTTGAGAGTTGGAGTTGATATTGACTGTTTGGGTTGAGTCTTTACTAGCATAAGGAATTAACTATAAATGAAGTCCTTCATAGATCGCAGAACGAGCTTGATAGCACTCTTGACACATATAGTCCATTATGAGGTCGTTACTGACCCATCAGCTCAAACAAATCTGACCCATTTCCATGAAATTAACCAAAATTTATTGTTTGGGTTTAATCTTAACTAAGATAGAAGTGTAATGAGTTTGTGTCTTAGCTAAGTAATTGAAAGTGCGCTGGCTAAGTTTTTACATACACTCAGAGAAAAGCTGCGGTCTAAAATCAAGCAGTGTCGTACTTGATTTAAGAATTACTGAAATTAAGGAAAAATATATAAAATTTAAGTTTCTCCTATCTTGAAACAGGAATGGCATTCTTGAAGCAAGATGTAAATCTGAAAAATCTTGTTTTAAGATAAAAAATTCTTGATTTAAGAATGAAATCCCGAATTTAACAATAACATTCTCAATTTAAGAATGTTTTCTAAAAAGATACATACATACATGCGTACATACATATACACATAATTTTCAATAATAGTTGTTTTTTTTTTTTCAAACGAAAAAATGTTCATCAAAAAAGAAAAATTCACATAATCGTACAAAGCAATATTGAAGATGAATGTAGGGAAATACCATTAAATGAATCTAAAAAAGGAAAAAATATACTTCAGTTTTACAAAGATAAGCAAAAATTAACCAGCGAATACCGGATATACAAATCTTGGTAGAAGCAGTCAGCAGTAATATTTCTTTGTGAGCGCATGATTTTCCCGAAATAATTAATGAAATTTTTGCTCTTTTTCCAAACGAAAAAACCATTGAGGTTAGTTAAATTCCTATTTTATTTAATAATTTTGTACACATCTCCATATGTATGTATACATAAGCGACGGATTCTTTTTTTCCCCTCAGGAATATTATTTCATTCCAAGGAGTGGCCGCAAAAGCCCTAGTGGTAAAATCTAACCAAAATGTAGATAAAAACAGAAGAGCAAAGAAAATAAAACAAGCCATCGCCGAGGCAGAAAGCAATAGCTCCGGTGAAGTGTCTGCTACGGGAAAATCGCAAACGAACAAACAACTTGTTTCTGAAATTGACCGATCAACTCTTCTAGCGTATAAAACGTATTTGAACAGGAATAGCTTGAATTCGTATGAGATACGTAGTAAATGGGCATATACGTATGAAATTAGGCAGGAAGACTTAAAAAATGTGGAAGCCTTTAACTTTTTCATATGTATATGTATGTAAAAATTGAATTGTATATTATATGTACATTTTTGAAAAAAAAAACTAAATAATATACAATGCATTGAAATAGCCACTTTTATTTTTTTAGTTTGTTAGGTGGGTTAAATGATTTCGAATTTTGAATTTCGAAAAAGTGGAAAATCAAGTATAAGTATTCTTGAAGCAAAGTTGAACATTCTTCAATCAATCATGGGTAATTCTTAAAATAAATTTATTCAAGCTTGTTTCAAACCTTTACAATTCTAAACACAAGCTTAAACATTCTTCAAATAGGATTTTACATTATCAAAAATAACGTCCTAAAAATAAGAATATATTCTTGATTTTAGCATTTTCGAGCTTAGCAGACTTTCATAACGTTTTCGGCTTGATTCAAGCCCGCTATACTGAGATTTAGCTTGCTTTTTCTCTGAGTGTATAATAAATATTCTCATCTCTCATTTTCCTACTGAAAGCATGATATGAGCATAAGTAAACAAAAAACTTTCAACATGAAATTGCAATGGCACACCCTTTATTTTCATTATTATAACATTTTATTAGTCTCTAGAAATATTATTATTGTATTAAAATCCTATAATAAGTGGCATGCGTGTACAGTTATGCAATTTAAAATATCTATGTGTCCATGCACAATCATACATCCGTACTATATAATTAAAAAAAGTAACATGTGGATAATATGCATATTTGTATGTACATATGTATATAAAATGCATGGTTATATGATTATTTTCTATTATTATATTTATTTACATACAAATCTATTTAAATGCATGCTTGTTTTAGGCCCCAAGTGCTGCATACGTGAATGCGTAAAAAGTACTTTATTTCACTTAACAATTCTAATTACATTTTAAGCATGCACAAGCAGAGATACATATATACATATGTACATACATACACATGCACACACAGCATATGCAACCACTTATCTAGGCACTCAAAATTATATGCCCCCAACGCTGCTGCCCACAAGCCTACACGCATACATATGTACATATATTTACATATATTGACTAAAGCATGTTTGTATGTGTGCTTGTTCGCTTGAATATGTGCTCAAACGCCAATAAATATGCAATATCAGAAATTAATACATGCAATTACATGAAGCAAACGTATGTATGTTGGTGTAAGCATATTAACCCTATAGGGAAAATCTATAGTTCCGAACTAGGTCGCTTCTAGTGCATTTTTCGCCACTACTAGTGGGAGCTAAATCTCTTTTGCATGTTATCAACTGGCGAATTTAACACAGCGATGTCCTAGGCGGTGTCAATTGTCACTCTCTGCACTACATTTTCGATAGTTCCGAACTAGTACTAAATTCTACAGTTTTCACTAGTTCGTTTATTAGCACAATTTCGATAGTTCTGAACTAGCTACAAGTACCTACAAATTCTACAGTTTTACATCTGCCGCTTAAGTTGCAGCATTTGACACACTTCATGCAATTGACGCAATGGCCCACTGGCTAACTCGTGTGACAATCAATCTGGCGAGCGCGGGTTCGAATCCTGTTTTTTCTTTTTTTTTTTTTTAACTAATATTTTTTTATTTTTTTTTTAAGAAAAATTTACAAAAATATTTAAAAATTAATAAAATAAAAAAAAATTGAAACTGAACCTGAGGGATCGGAAAATCATAATTATGCGAACATTTAATTTCATTAATTGAAGATGCAAATTGTACTCTTAATACGATATGCTTCACTAACAATCTGAGAATTGTAGAAATATGCAAACCCGACGGCAAATGGATGAACGAAAAAAATACATGGAATTTTTGTCAATTCGAAATTGCATTGAAATCAGTGTGTCTTATAATGGTGACTCAATTAACTCCTTCTGAACTGGTGAGAGTCTAACTACAATGGAGCTAGTTCCTTTTTTCCTTCCTTTTCGCTAGTTCGGAACTAGAAATTTTGCTCACTAGTTATTGAGTTTCCTGCAGGGAAGTTTTGTTTGTATTTTAGTGTGTGCACGCGTATGCATTTGTGTGTGTATGTGGCTTGTTTGTGTGTTGCTTAGTTCTAACGCAATTTTTTTGCTGATTTGCTGGTTGCGTTTTTGTAACAAACAATAAATGTATTTAGCAAACTAATTATGATTGCATTGCATTAGTTAGCTTTTCTCGATGTGAGCATATGTATGTACATATAATATACCATCCCACATGCATTGCCTTATTCATATGTAAGTGTGTACATACTTACGTCTGTACGGGCTACAGTATTTTTTCTTTCTTCGCTTTTCGCTACGCATTTGCATTTTCCATACGTATCGTTATAACACATGTCGGTCACTTTTCAATATAATTAATTTGCATGCATGCCGTTTTTTTAGAATTGTGTTTTCTCCAATTAAATATTTTTTTTTCTTTTCTGATTTTATACAAAGTAGAGGAACAAATTCAATTTAATTACATAAATTTGATTTCTCAAATGCGAAAAAAAATGTTTGGTTGCTCAATGGTAACGCAACCGATAAGAAATTAAAATCTAGATTTTTTTCTGAGGAAGCGGAGTAGGTAATATGAAAATTGTATTCTATTTGAGATGCTTTTGTTATCGTTTTCCTGCAAAGTCACGTTCTGATCGAAACACCACCAACAATCTTAATTTCTGAAGTTCGGGAAGTTTCCCAGAAAGTGCTTGAGCAAATATTGAATTCAAATGAAAGGTGTTGAGATGGCTTAAAAGATGCACACGGATGGTTTGGTGGGTACGGCGATTTTTTTTTTTGCGATACGCTCTAATGTATGTGTGAATCGACTGGGCACAATGTGGGTATAGCTTGCCTATGGCTGATATAGAGCTCTTCGATGTAACGCCAAGCTCGGTTCCCTGGGGAAATAGAAAAGGGAAGTGAAGGGGAAAAGGGACAGGGAAGGAGAAATGGACGGAAAAACAATTACAAAAAGAAAAGAAAAAAGTAAAGGGAAACGATAGAAAAAGTGAAAGGTAGAGGTAGAAAGACAAATCTTGACATAAAAACATTTTTTGTTGCCGCGAAGTGGGACAGGTATTTGCTAGTTTATAAATAAAATAAAAACTATTATGGAATGCCCATAAATTTTCACTTAAGGCACATGTTAAAACTAGTTAACAAAGTACATTCTCTGGGGTAGCTATTGAGGTAAAGATTTTTGCCAACAAATTCTAAATAGCAGCGCTGTCCGGCTACTTGTGCAATAAATCATAAATACGCCATTTTTAATTTCTTATGCTTTCTAGATAAACAAAAAAAAAAAACCATTTTTAACCGCAAATCAATAGTTTACGCACATTCTAACGTGTATTGCTCCAACATGCAAAGCTAAAAGCCTCGCACTATTTTTACATGCGTTTATGGAACGTTTATATTTGTATGCACATATTTACTAGATATATGTATGTATGTACAAATTTATAAGTACACTTACAGAATACATTTCAAACCAAAGTTAATACGAAATGGCTATGTAAAATGTGAAAATGGCCATACGAGTATATAGTTTGGCGATTCATTGTAAATGTATAGAATTATAAACACTCTAAATACATACATGCCTAGCCAGCAAAATCATCGTAAACGAGCTCGTAAACGGATGTTTTCTCGAAGAAAACTCTAATAAAATATCGTTTATGATATCCGTTTACGATTCGCCTACGAATACTCTTTCGCTTTAAAATGTTCAGTGCCTACGAGTGTCGTAAATGTATCGAAAAAGCACTCGTATATGAATCTTTTTACGTCCGTTTTTTTTATCGTAAATGTAGAAATTTTACAAACATATGTACATACTTACTTTTAAAATATTGAGTTTGAAATTTTTCGTTTTCTTTTTTTTTTGACATGATGGAAAAAAGTTTCTTTTGTTATTGTTTTCTTATTCGAGAATAGCTCGTAAATCGCAATGTTCGTAAAATGTACGGTACCTTGCTGGCTGGGAATAAATGAAAACTCAGGGTACAACAAAAAAAACAATAATAGTAATAGTAAAAAAAAAATTTGTATATTTTTTTTGTTTGTATGTTTGTTTGTTCTTACATATGTAAATGAAAATTATCTATTATTCGAATAATTTTTTGTTTGAATAAACAAAATTATTTATTATTCAAATAAAAATAAAAAAAATTTATTCATCTATTATTCTTATTCGAATAAATTTTGCCCAACTGTGACTTCTTGATAGGTTTTTTTAGAAAGCACTTTTAAATTTTACATGAATCTCTCTCAAGTACTTCACAGTACCCGCTATACTTGGTGCTATGGTTGGCTGCGGTCCAGTTGTTGTTGTTGTTGTTGTTATAGCCCTGCTTATCCGGCACGATAGGCTTACAGATCATCGTCAGACTCACTTAACGTTAGGCCTGGGAATGAGGCAGCGTTTTTTGGGTTAGTCCATAGGAACAGGGAGTTAAGTGAGTTGGTCTGAGTGGACAGGTGAAGAGATTCCGTGTGTCATGCGGCGTCTTTCCACTGGCCGCGGGTCTATTCTGGCCCTATAAGAGTTGAGGCGGCTGTAAAAGCCTGACCTTAATTTTGCGAGGGTGACGCGGGTTTTCTTCGGCAGCTCCAATTCCTCTTCTTCTGCTATGGGGGTGGCTGGTCTCTCAATATTATGTATGACGGACGGACTGAAATAAATGAGGTGATTGTGTTTGTGTGTATCTCCTTTAGGACCTGCTTGTACGCCGTGGGTTCGAGTGGTTGTTTTATGTATCTTTCCACCTCTAGGGAGAGGTCGAAAAGATGGCTCCTGACGTGCCGGAAGGGCTGCGGTCCAGTTGGTTGTTCCGCTCTTTACCAATTCATCGGTCAGTTCGTTACCTTAAATACCGCAGTGGCTGGGTGTGGATGTAGAATGTATACATGTGCCTGTTTTAGTACTCTGAAAAAAAAAAAAACGTTGTAAATACAAAGACTTTTGCAGTTAAATGAACAACTTTCCGCAGTTGAAATGTGCCCAACAACGCTCCGTTGTTGTTTCAAAGATGCGAGCGTTTTTGATTCAAATACTTTTCGTATTTAAGTTAACAACGGAAACTGTTGAATGAAATACTTTTACATTTAAGTTAACAGTTTTTGCTTTTGAATTAACAGCAAAAAATTTTAGTCCAAAAGCGAGCACTGTTGATTCAAATACTTTTCGTATTTAAGCTAACAACTTTTGCTTTTGAATTAACCGCAAAAGTTTTTGGTCGAAAAACGGGCACCATTGAAGCAAATACTTACGCATTTAAGTTAACCTCAAGAAAATTGTAAAAATAATATTTTTTTTAATATAATAGATATTATTTTATTTTATTTTTTTATACATATAATATATGTATGTATGTTTACTTATCGAGCCCTAACCGCCATAAAGTGTATCCAACAAAATTATCGATTTTAGCGTTTTTAATCACTCCCACAATTTCATAGACTTAGGGCCGGCTTCACCACCTCCGGTTAAGCACTTAACCAGAGATTTTTGCCCGATGAACCAATTTATTTGACAGCTCGCCATACAATTTACGTCAAACTAACCAGCGATTAAATTAACCGCAGATTGTGAAACCGGCCATAAATAAATTTCAAGGCTGATTACCAACTGTATGAAAAGAAAATAAAAAAAAACCTCCTTAAATTTTTTGTTGGATACACTTTTTGGCGGTTAGGGCTCGATTTGTAGTAATATTAATACTAAGGCCCGCCGTCACCAAACGAACTTTAGTCATTCATCCATTCACCATTTCCAAACGCATCAGTACATCTGCAGACAACTCTCACGACATCAAAACAAGCTGAGTTTATGAATAGATATTAGTTTTTGTTTAATTAATCTCTTTTATTTATGTATGTATGTATGTATGTATGTATATTACTTTCTTTATTTTATTTTAAAATTGAAACAAATTGAACGAATTTGAAAAATTTTGTTTATTTTTTTATTTTTTCTTTCAAATCCTTCTTTCTTTTTACTTAAAAAATGTTTAACAGCAAGCAAGTTTTTGAATCAACAACGCACGTCTTTGAATTAACTACCGAAATTTGTTGAATCAAAAACTTTGCCGTTAAAACAAATAATTTTGCTGTTGAATCAAATACGGAGAATCAACAGCGGAAAGTTGTTGATTTAGCTACGGTTATTTTTTTCAGAGTACGTGCTTTCATTAGGGTTTTACTTAAAATTAATATTTGTCTTTTCTAATAAGCCCGAAAATATTTGCTTATTCACTGTAGAATTGCCAGATATTCTACAATTTTACAGGGTCCTTACCGCTTTCAGAATGCAAAAAATGAGGACATTTTGAAAAAATTAGCGTTTAGGTTGTTGAAGACACATAAGTACATATCGGATTTATATTTTCTTTTCATAAAACATGGTCTTCGGCTGAATTGGCAATAAAAAAACGAGCTCAGGGACAGAAAAATAGTTGAAAGTCTTATCTCCATTATCAGTATGTATGTATATTCTTAAACGCCAAACAATAAAATGAACACCCTAAAGTGCGTATATAAATGTTTTTAGCTTCATGTCTGCGCCTAAACGTATGCTTGCGTCAATGCCTGATTTTGCTTTTGCCGCCTAACTATTGTACGCTTCGCTGCTCGCGATTCGCGCGAATGACCACCAGCGCAGCAGCGTCACTTCTCCCTTTCAACCAGCCTTTAACCCTTACTCAAACAACTCAACTCATTTGCATATTTTATTGGTGGCATTTAATTATTGCATTTTGTAAATGTTGCGGTTTCGCATTCGCGGCCATTATATATGCCATCATGCACTGCATGAAAAAAGGCTACATTTGAACTGTACAAAATAACAATTACAACAACAAAAAAACGTCAACCAAAAACGTCAAATAAAAGCAGCGTTAACCACGATTTGTAGAACATTTTACGGCGCTCTTGCCTTTTATGTATGTATGTATGTATGTATTAGGGATTCCAATTTTTCCTATTTTTACGATCCCGGGATTTTCGAGATTTGTTTTTATAATCCCGGGATCCCGGGATTTGTCCCGGGATTTGGACCTTAATTATTTTCCCACATTTTGGGGTTGAAAAAAGTAAATATATATTTCGAGGAACGCTACAACTTTAAAGTGCAAAGAAAAAAATGATTTTTATTGCCATTTTTATTATTTCATTAGTAACAAAATAATCATGCGTAAAATCATGCGTATTATTTAATAATAAGAGTTACTTTAAAAAACGCAACCAACAAAGAAAATTACATACAAAACATTTGCCTTTACAGTTGGTACTTTTAGGATATTAATAATAAAGCTTGTGATCATTTGATAATTTCCAATACAAATTTTTAGAATTTAATGACGTACTTCGTTTAAGCGAATATTTCCAAGCTTGCCGAAAAATACTGAAAATTAATACAACATTCGGAAAAAAATTAAAAATCGGATGCAGAAATTTTGAGATGAATTCCGAGTATACAACTGCGTATTTTATTTTAGTACGTAATGTGAAATTCTCAAATAAAATTAAACTTTTTCCTGGTTTTTACTAATTTTATTTTTGAAATTTTTTTGCATTTTCTTCCATTATTTACTTTTCTTGGGAGGAAATTGCAAAAACCTTTGAGAAATAAATGGCCAAAAATCAGGAAATAGAAATTATCAAATGAATTTTACCACAAGAATTCTAACGATTTTAAAAATACCTAACGTAGGTACGTTTCCTTACAACGCGTATTTCACAACAAACGGTAATTTGGTGTTTCTTTGGTTATCACTTCACTCAAAAATTATTTTCGGAAATCAAAAATGCGATAACCACAATTAAGCAGGCTAATTTTTAAAAGAATAAAACTTTCCTGAATTTTACAACTTCCTACAAAAACTTAATTTTAAAATCAATTTTTTTTCAAATGTCGCAAGTAGTTAATAACATTTTGATTTCGACCAGCGAGGTAATGTCCAATTACTACAAGGTGTACATCGACAATTTTAATTTTCTTTCGAACGAGGTACTGTACTGCTTGTGATTATCCCATTTGTGACTCCCGCGAAAAAAATTTTTCAATGAAGTGATAACAAAAAAAACTAACCATACAAAAAATAAAAAAAAAAAAAAAAATAGTTCCGAGCTCAGCAGGCCCATATCTATTCTCCCCCACACCTGAATTTCTTGGTGATAACAAAAAAAAACTAACCATACAAAAAATAAAAAAAAAAAAAAAAATAGTTCCGAGCTCAGCAGGCCCATATCTATTCTCCCCCACACCTGAATTTCTTGGTATTTTTTTTAAATTATTTGTAGTGTTTCTTAAATCAAAAATATTAATCCTTACTTTGCTTTTTTTATTCTGGCAAAAATGTCAAACTTATTCTGCATTTTCTTCATACTGTCAAGTTTTTTTATTCCCTCCACAAGGATTCCACACATTTTTTAGGGCTGTTTGTTCTATAGACAAAATGTAAAACTGGCCCGACTAAGGAGCAACATTTTCTGTTCTTAGCACAAAAGGGTTGCATTATTTTTTGTTTCATTTATCACATGAAAAATGCACCATTTTCATAGGTCACAGGGCATATGTTAATAATGCTGCTATGTAATAATGCAACATTAGTATACATATCTGAGACCAATAAAAAATTATATAAAATACAATTTTTCTTTGCTATAATAGGGGAATATTCTCTCTTTATTTTATCCCGAAAATCCCGGGATGAAATTCTAGTAATCCCGGGATTTCCGGGGAGTCAAAAAGGGCGGGATCCCGGGATCCCGGGATTGGAATCCCTAATATGTATGTATGTAGTTTGGTGGAGCTGTCATTTTACTGATTCTCACCATGTTAAATATTTTAGCGTAAAATGTAGAACTACATACATATATATTTCTCGATATACGATTGCACCGTTTTTTATAACCGATTGTTCTAAAAAGCACTAAATAAATGTACTAAGAGAAGTATATTAGTACTATTTAAGTACCGAAAATTAATAAAAACGTACTAAAAGTACTCAAATCGTGCTAAAAAATGATTAATGTAATAATTAAGAAGATTAAATAAATAAGCGTACTAAAACGTACTAAATTCTTTTAAATGTACTAAAATTGGACTAGAATGATTAAAGAGTAATAGATATGTGCCTACTAAGATACTCGAATTGTAATAATTAAGAACATAAAATAAATAAGTGTACTAAAATGGTTAAAGGGTAATAGATATGCACTATTAAAAACTCCAATTGTAATAATTGTTGTAGGAATTACTTTGTTAAATAATTACCTTTTATTATTGTTAAATATTCTTTTATCTTTTACTCTTTGAAATTTATGAATATCAAAAAAATAAAATTTTTATTGTTGGGGTAAGTGGAAAAAAATTCAACAACTCTTTACAGCGAAGGTTGAGTGTATAGCTATTTCACGAAAAACCATTTTCGATCATCAGCACTCTTTTCGGAAGTGGATGTACCGGGGAATGAACCCGAGTCCATTCCATCTTCAACCGCAATGACCCAACGCATAAACACACTCGGGCATTGAGACTCTGTTCAAGCTGTTGGATTTTCCCCACTTTTGCCTTTTTCATTTTCAACTTTAATGTTAGTGTGTATATGCTTTTGCATATATTCTCCACAAACGTCTCAATGGCTGAGTGTGTTTATGCGTTGGGTCATTGTGGCTGAAGTTGGAATGGACTCGGGTTCAATCCCCGGTGCATCCACTTCCCAAAAAGAGTGCTGATGATCGAAAATGGTTTTTCGTGAAATAGCTATACACTCAACCTTCGCTTTAAATAGTTGTTGAATTTTTTTC
The DNA here is from genome assembly GCA_960531455.1 of Urophora cardui. Classification (NCBI taxonomy): domain Eukaryota; kingdom Metazoa; phylum Arthropoda; class Insecta; order Diptera; family Tephritidae; genus Urophora; species Urophora cardui. Next base: position 110,940,258 of record OY482674.1, on the reverse strand, counting down.
CACTTACCCCAACAATTAAAAATTGAATTAAAATAAAAATTTCGTGCTAAGCACTAAAAAACTCTTTCAAGTAAAATTTTTATTATTAGATTTTCAATTTTCAACAAGAAAACAATAACTTTTAAGTTTATTAATACATATAAAAAATACAATAAATTTTTTGGCGATCCTGCTTATTGAATTGAATTGAACAAAGTAATTCCTAATATTGTGAACAAAAAATAAATAAGTGTACTAAAACGTACTAATTTTTTTAATGTACCAAAATTGCGCTAAATAATGGCATAAAATTTATTGTTTGTACTCAAAAGTACTAAAAAAATTACTAAACATAACTGTGGTCACAAGTCATAACGATCTCACTCGAGACAAGAATGGTGTAGGTACTAAAAGTATGTTTGCTTGCAATTTTCATAAACAAAACTTCAACAAAGGGCAATATTTTAAGTATTTCTCTTAGAAAAATGGTTTGAAGTTTTATAATCTCAAACAGTTTCATAAATGTATGTAGGTACTTCGTTCTGTAGCTAAAAATCGGCCAGAAAAAAATTTTAGTACATGTTTTTTATCTCGAATTTTGTCGCTATGACTTGTGACCACAGATATAAGTTTATATTGGCTGCCGTAACAGCGTTATACTACTTAGTTCAGTGCATTGGTTCATCGTAATAACACGAAACAAGCGCAATAGTTCCGATGTTTGTCGCGTGTGCCAACCTCTGAGGTATGCAATGGCTTTAAATAAGCAGCCTGATTTTCCTTGTGGAAAAGCGATCACGCATTTGACTTGCTCAACCATGCTATACGCACACATATGTATATGTAGCTCGAACAATTCGTAAGCCAGCTGAGAATTACAGGAATTTGCAAAGCCGCAAGTGAATGAACGAACAAAAAGCTTCGCAGCAAAAGTTGCTTAAACAACAGATTGATCCCCATTTTTGTAAATCACTTTGAGAGTCTCACATAGTTTCATGTCGATACCCGAAACTTGGCATAAACTAGTCAGTAATGGAGCCCCCAAGATCACCGTCACTCAAAACCGAACGGCCGCAAATGAGATGCTCGATCGCGTGAGAGATTTAGGTACACTTTCCTTAGTGTGCGTATTGTCACGAGACTGCTTGTGATTCCATTTCGGACAAGTTTTGTCTTAATATCTAACATATAAACTTAATTTGAAGCCAACTTTTTATTGTGAAAAATAAATTTCGACAAAAATTTGATCAATCAAACACGTTGCAACAAAAGCGTTTACTTGAATAATAAAATAATGTTTTTGGTCGACAATGATTTGCTAATATTTCTCACTCACAAAAATTATAATAGATGTTAGCCATTACTTATCATTTTAAAAATCCATATTAGTATAATAATTACAATTTAAAATAATGAATTTTTGATTAAAAATAAATACTACTAAGTAATCAACTTTCTTTTTAGCTACAGTTAGTTAGTAATTTTATTAATTTTCAGCTGAATTATTTTTATGAAAATTTACAATTAAGTTTTTTATCAAAGACTTATCTGTGTGCACTAAAATTAATAAAACATGCTTTTAATTATAAGAAGGCCAAAAAGCTCGGCAAAAAAATTAATAAACATTAATAAACCATTTTCATTATTTTTAAGCTACATAAAACACTATATCTTTACATTATCTGTAAAAAAAAGTGTTATTTATTATGCATAGCAATATCATTTTTACCAAATTATATTCAAATTTTCTTCAGCAAAGCAATTTATTTGTTGTTACAATTTTTGCAAATGAATTATCCCAGCAAGCAAAATTAGCTTAAATAAAGTTTTTTTTAAGCTTATAATTATAAACATTAAGCTTACAAAATGTTGATTTTTTATTTACAAAAGACTTCGAAGTAAGCGGGTTATAAATGAAATTAGACCTTGGTTGTAAATGTTCGAATATAAATTTATAAAAAATATTTAAGAGAAAGTTTTTTATAAGCATAAAAATATAAACTAATTGTAAATGTTTGAATGAAACCTTTTATAAGCTTTCGAATGTAAGGTTATTGTAAATGTTCTAAAAAGGCTTTTAATAAGCTTTTGAATGTAAGCTTACTGTAAACGTTCCAAATAAAGCTTTTTTGAGCTTACCAATCTGAACCTTTTCCAAATTAAAACAAAGCACGTCATAAACAGTTTTTTAATAATTTATTTTGACGATATTTCGAACTCGTGGTAGCACATATGTATGTACATTTGTACATACATAAACAAATTACATACGTAAGTACATACATACATATTAAAAATAGTACAACAATAAAATCATAAATGTATTAGCTCAATTAAACATGAAACACAAAACACGTGTATCAGATTTTAACTTTATACGATTGTTGGCAAATTGGAAAAATGCTTTTGAAGCAGCTACATAATCTGTTTCATTCCCACCGTTCTCATGTAAAAACGTATCTGAAAAGAATTTAAGAAAAATTTGAATTACGTGTGTATGTACATTAGAGCGGGTCCATTTGTATGGGAGTGAAAAAAGTGAAAAATCGCATACGCGGATAATGTTCTAAGGACCATTCTAACTAACTTTGCCAAAGAAACCATGGGTCTTAAACCAATTCTTAGTCCGCGGGTTTTAAGCCGAAGTTTTTTTGTCAGGTAAAAAAAAATTTTGTATTTCGTAGGCAGATAAAAATGATTCGAACTTCTTACCAAGAAGCCAGGATATACTTTTCCGAAGGATTTTGATGTGCTGAATCCGAATCCGAAGTCAAAATGACCAAATTCGAAATAGTTTTCGAGATATCTTGACCTAAAAATGCAAGTGTAAAAAGTGAAATTTTCTTCAAATTTTGGAGTTAGGGCCAGCCGAAAGTTATGATTTCATTTAAAGTCTACGACCATTATCTTAACAAATAGGCTTTGCACTTTCAAATGCCGTTGACTTTGTTAACTTGTCTTTTTTGTTCTCCGAGATATCGCTGTTTTAAAATCTGCATAATTTTCAGTGAGTACACAATGTATTTTTTTTCTTTAAAATACTTGCATTTCTTTGCTGTCATTTTTAACATGTTGCTGTTTCTTCTACTTTGTCAAACTACGGCTACACCAATATACAAAACATCCAACAGCCGCACTATTTCTCCGCACTATTTCTCCGGTTGTGTCGTGCTCACCGGCTCCAACATTTTAGAATACATCCACCAGGTTGCGATAATTCACAGGTTTTCGATTTAGTTGCATTCACCGGTGCCACCAATTGCGATAATTTAATGGTTTTCGATTTTGTTGCATTTACCGATTCCACGAATTATGAGTACTTCCACCAATTGCGATAATTCACCGGTTTCATCATTTTTGTTGCATTCACCGGTTCCGCCAAATATGATCACTTCCACTGATAGCGATAATTCACGGGTTCATCGCTTTTGTTGCGTTCTTCGGTTTCACCAAAACCAACGGCATTTGAAAGTGCAAAGCCTATTTGTTAAGATAATGGTCGTAGACTTTAAATGAAATCATAACTTTCGGCTGGCCCTAATTCCAAAATTTGAAGAAAATTGCACTTTTTGCACTTGCATTTTTAGGTCAAGATATCTCGAAAACTATTTCGAATTTGGTCATTTTGACTTCGGATTCGGATTCAGCACATCACAATCCTTCGGAAAAGTATATCCTGGCTTCTTGGTAAGAAGTTCGAATCATTTTTGTCTGCCTACGAAATACAAAATTTTTTTTTACCTGACAAAAAAACTTCGGCTTAAAACCCGCGGGCTAAGAATTGGTTTAAGACCCATGGTCTCTTTGGGAAAGTTGCTTAGAATAGTGTATAGAACATTATCCGCGTATGCGATTTTATCGAAAAATAATCGACCCTACCTAATGTACATATCGTCGTTGAAGATGCATTTTTGCGTAAGAGGTATGTAATTTAATACCTCTTACGCAAAAATGCATCTTCAACGACGATATGTATATACGTATGTAAGAATATGCAACCAAAGTATATAAGTTCCTCTGTTTTGTTACCTAAATATAATAATAAATTACATACGAAACAACTGTATGTCACGGCGTATGAGTAACATTTTATCTGAAAATGGTATTCATACGCCATCGCATACAGTTTTTTGTATTACATATTTATTTTATAGAATCTACATAGTATTATTGAAGCTTAGGTAAATATACCACAAAATTTTGCTCATACGCCATAATATGCAGTGTATGTACATATATAGTTTATTATTGAGTGGTTTTATATATATACGTACGGCATATAAGTGATCCAATAGTTAGACTGCGAGCGCAAATTTTAGTTTCGGTCCTTCTCCAAGAAAATTTTTGAGCCATTGCATCCGTCATTATTTTTCCCCACGCTCGCTTTACAAACGATTTTGCCGCAGAAGAGGATGCAGCTTTGAAATCCATTTTCTGAAACATATTAAAATATGCAAACCAAAGTTACAAACCTAATTTTCTTAAACGCATGCTGTTACATATTAGGGTGGATCAATTTTTATTGGCTGATTATAAGCCACAGAGTTCTTAGCAAATTCGGATTTTGCATCAACTTCTAATAGACATCTAGACAAGCCTCTAAAACCCATTTCGAGCATGCTCCAGACAACTTTTTTCATAGAATTTAATGCAGAATCCGGATTTGCTAGCAATACTATGGCTGATACAGCCTAGTATCATATATATTATTTCTAATTGGTGTTTTATAAATATCCCTTTTTCTGCTCACATAACCTACCAAAATTAATAAGTAAGGCATCGTCTTAAAGCTATTAATTAGCTATGCATGCGAAACGGTGTTTTATTGGGCGTGGTACTTTTTTTAAATAGTATTTTGCAAAAATAAAATGTTTAAATTTAAACTAAAAGATTGCGCCTAAAACTATGCCTTCAGAATTATTTTATTCTATCAATTCAAATCTCAAATGCACATGTCGCTCCATTTTAACAGTCGTGTATATTTTAAAACACTTTTATAAGCTTCAGCTGTATGTTTGTATGTAAACATTATATTATTTTACGCGAATGGGGGCTTTTCAGTATAGGATATGCTGTATGTAATACAACAATATATGTATGTATACTTTTGATCACATAACGGTTGTACGTAAGATCATAAAATAATTGAGATAGATATGGACTTACATATATATATCAAAACGAGCAGGATGAAAAAAATGGTTGAACCATGTCCGTCCGTCTGGCCGTACACACTCTAACTTGCGCAAAAATAGAAATATTTAGTTTTTTTAAAATGAGCGTGACAGCACAACCTACATATATCGACTGGCGCCACGTATGTTTTATTATTTTTTGTGCAAGATGCGCACGGGTCCAGCTAGTATATACATATATATCTTTTACTTATAAAACTTACCAGCTGACGAAACTTTTCCTCGTCCTGCTAAATTTCTTTTTCATATGAAAGTAAATTTTCTAGTCTGCTAAATGGTTCCTTGTGCAAAACGATTGGATAACCTCCTGGCATGACTTTCCTAAGCTCACCTACTTCTCTCCTTAGCGCTGTTAATTCTTTTAGTATCCGTAAAAGGACGGCTTTGTTTTTTTTTCTCAACTTTTGCTACGGCACAGTCAATGAGAGATTGGGATGCTATAAAAAAAAGGAGATTAATAGAAGGTACAAATTCATTAGCAATTAAACTGAATACTCACCTAATGAGTTTTCGCGCGGTCTATTGGACTCTCCGCTATTAACTATTGAGCATCCACACGTATTTTATTTAATTTTTATTAATAGGAAAATTTTTCTTACGTCAACTATTCAACACATACAATAGGTTTATTTAAAAAAGCTTAAAATAAGCTTAATATTGTAAAAGCTTATTTAACTCTTCTTTTAGTAAACTTACTTCAAGCTATTTTTCAAACACTTGCATTTCACTTTTAAAATTAACGGTTTTATAAACATGCGCTCTCAATGTTTACAAAAGATTTATTTGAAAACATATAAAGTAAGCTTAAGAATGTAAATGCTTACAAAACACTTGTAGTAGCACGCTTACTTTAAGTTATTTTCAAAAACGCTTACAGGAATGCTTGTTGGGATGTATCTACATACATATGTATTTGTAAAAAAAAAATGATAATAATAAATCGAAAATTTTGTAACAAAAACAAAAAAAGCGCAACAACAATCCAAAAAAAAAATAGCTCAAATGCTAATAAGCAATTTAATTAGTGTGTGTGCGCTTCAAAGGAAGCGATAAAATATTTTTAATTTTCATTAAATTTCGTTTGCATGCATCCTACTGCGCTTGTTTATAATTATAAATAATATTTTTTTTTGGTTTTTATGTTTTTTTTTTTTTTTTTGTTTTTATATTTTTTTTGTCAAAGTCAAACTAATGGGCTTTGCGATATGCGTAAATTCCGTATGAATTATTGCATTAAAACACATACATAAGTATTTAAAAAAAAAAAGAATTGCAATTAAAACTCGTGCACACAAAAGCCGCAAATATACATACATACACAAATAAAAACAACTACAAAAAAAAAATATTTTGCGTTAATTACATTTCGTTTGGCGGACACATAAAATTTGCATAAAACATAAAATGAAATAATTTGAGCGAAAAATTATAGAGCAAAAAAGTGCATACAACAAAACCGCATAAATAATAAATATGTTTTTTGTTGTTATTGCTGTTGTTGCTGTTCAAATAATATGCCACCACAAGCACGCACTGTGCCGCAGCGGTGGGGCTGCAAATAGCAGAAATTCCTGCAACATCCTGTCATTTGAGTGCGGTTTATTAATATGCATTTGCTTGGGGAGGAAAAAAAATAATAGCAATAATTATACAAATTCAAACAAACAAAAAATTGAAAACAACTAAACAACAAAAAATAACATGCAATTATTTTGCATGCCAAAAGCCACCAACCAAACCAGCCTTATTAGGCATTTAAATACACATTGGCGCTGCAGTTTGTGGAATTTGTTAGTCGCTAATGCAAATGTTGCATTGTGACCAAAAAAAAACAGATAAGCAACAACAACACTAAATAGTATTTAATATAACATGCAAAAACATATTATTATTAAAAATGTAGCATTTTTTCTATTATTGCTCGGTTTCGACATGGCCATAATAAATTTAAACACAATTCGCTAATGTAAAACCGAAGTGTGAAGTCGTTAAATTTGTGAAGCCCAATTCGTGTCTAACATTCAAAAATTAAAAACTATAACTTTGAACTTACCTTCATTGGTGCAAATTACTAAATAATAATATATTGTATTATTTGCACATTCAAGAATATAATTAAAGTAGATATAGAAGTGTCTAAAAAACAGAAAATGTTGGTGGAAGAGGGCCCGCCGCCCTCAAACACCGATCATTCTAGAAGTCGAAGCTCGTCGCGCACTAGAAAAAAACCACACGAAAAAGAAAAACAAGAATTAAAATACGATGTATCCCACAACGGGGCCTTCGTGGTATACATAGATAAAATAAATCCTAATAACGAATCCATAAATATAATAAAACTAAACAAAATCGTCATGGACTTAAAAATAAAAGACATTATAGAAATTACCAAAACCGGTTTCTCAAGATGCAAAGCCGTAATGCGCGATGCTCTGGCGGCCAATAATCTTCTAAAAAATAAGGACTTAATTGAGCAAGGATATAAACCCAAAATTTTCGAGCATCTTATCTACAAAATAGGTATAATCTTTGATGTACCACTCGAAATATCCATGGAAGAGTTCAAACAAGATTTAAAAACACCAATTGACATTATTAGAATGGATAGAATAATACGCACCAACAAAGACAAGACGGAGCAAATTCCAACCAAAAGAGTTAAAATCACTTTTAAAGGTCTAAACATACCAGAAGAAATTTACTACGGATATTCAATTAAAAAAGTAAAACATTTCATATCCTTCCCACAGTGCTATAAATGCTTCAGGTTCAACCACGTATATGCGCAATGTAAAGACACCAAAATCATATGTAAGTATTGCTTCCAGCAACACCAACCGGAAGAATCTTGCCAAGTAATAAAATGTACCAACTGCAAACAAAACCATAAACCAACAGACAAAAACTGCCCGGCAAGGGAAAAAGCGTTCATTATAAAAAAAGCCATGACCATCGAAAATATATCAAGAAGGGAAGCGGCCATAAGATTTAAAAATATATTTGGCAATAGATTTGAATTGCTTGAAAACTACGAACAAGAATTTCCGCCACTTAATCAAAACTTTAAAATCAATAGACCAGTTCAAAATAATCATACAACAGTAGCCAAACACATACAATCACTTTATCCATACTCCAAAATTACAAAAAACAACAATAATCAAACTATAACAAAAGCAGAAGCAACGTACCAAGAATGGCAAAAACTAACTAAACCTCAGAATGAAAGTAACAATCTCAGAAATATTGTCAACAATCATACAACAAACGAAATCCAAAAAACATTAAACCAACTAACATTAACTATTACTAAATTCCTAACAGGAAACAACAATGCTCCTCAAATAAGCGCAAACTCACTATTAAATAATATCAGAGAAAAATTTAATGCATTGAATGCACAAATAGACGCTGACAGGATCAACGGTGCTAATGAGATTACTACAATATAATATACAAAGTTTACGAAAGCAAAATAATAAAGAGCTCTTAGAATTAACATTACTACATCACAAAATTGATATTGCCATATTAAGTGAAACATGGTTAATCAATAACAGCCAAACATCACTTAAAAATTATAATTTCATTGGAAAATACAGAGAAGACGGCTACGGAGGCACCGGTATATACATAAACAAAAATATTAAATTCACGATAATAAAATTAAACACAATAACGGACATAATCGGAATTTCAACTCTAAATTTAAAAAACAACATCAACATTTTCAGTATTTACTTTCCACCGAATATGGATCCTAACGTACTCAAAATCGAAACGGAAAAAACTCTACGTGCGGCTCAAAATGCAGGAAACAAATCAATAATTGCAGGAGACTTTAATAGTAAATCAACATGGTGGGGATGCACCAAGACGGACAATAAAGGTAGAATACTGGAAGATCTAGCAACAGACTACAATTTAGAAATACTAAACGACGGTAATCCCACATTCATAGTCAATGAAATAAGAACAATACCGGACATAACATTCTACAACGGCAACACCAATAATATAAAGTGGAAAATCTTACCTATTAAAATAACAAACAGCAACCACCAACCAATAATGATAGAAATTAACAACAATCACGAACTAAAATCCCAAGCTTCCCAAAAAATACTAAACAATAAAATTATTCAAGGAATGTCGCAAATACAAGTGGGTAACTCAATTAAAGAGTTTAATGAAAATGTTAATAAACTTATCAAAAATAATACAATAACAATAAACAAAACCAACGCCTACATTCCTAAGAAATGGTGGAATAAAGACATTGAAAGACTATTTAAAATTAGAAATAATGCTAGAGCAAGATACCAATCATATCGTACATCACAGAATCTTAACTTACTAGCTGAAGCGCAAAATCAACTTCAAGAACAAATATCAAAAAGTAAAAAAGAGAACTTCAAACAATTATTGGACGAAATCTCTGAAACCAAAAACAGTAAAGACATGTGGGGTAAAATCAACAATCTAAAGAAATATGGACTACCCAAAAACTCGAACATTTGCTGGTCAAAAGAACAACAAAAAGAATTTTTAAATATGACAGTCAACTCCGCAAATCATCCCAACAATCAACAATTAATCATCGATAGGGTAAGCCCATTAATCACCAACACCTGTAACACCGGCTACGACTTACCGGAAATGACCCTCGATAATTTTAATAAATTTTTAAAAAGCAGAAGACCTGACTCAGCAAAAGGACTGGACAACATTTCATACAGAATGATTAATAATCTACATGAACGGGAAAAAATAGAACTCTTCCGCATATTGAAAAATACATGGATTGAAGGCGTTATACCGGAAGAATGGAGATGCATCAAAATTATTCCAATTTTAAAACCTAACAAAGACCCTTCAAGTATCGAAAACTATAGACCAATCTCATTACTACCCATCTTATGTAAAATAATGGAAGGTTTTTTAAAATACCATCTAGAACAACATGTACACAAATTCGAGATCATTCCTACAAGATCCTATGCCTTCCGTAAAAGAAGATCTACAGCAACATGTATTAACGACGTTATTAATACAATACTACACTACAAAAGCAGAGGAAAACACGTTGTAGGAGCAGCAATCGATCTGAAAAAGGCATATGACAATGTGAATATTGGAACCCTTGCAAATGTTCTAAAAGAAATTAATACATCAGAAGCGGTTACAGGATGGATCAAGAACTTTCTACAAAGAAGAACACTGTGCTTGAAAAATGAAGAAATTGAAACAAATAGAGGACTACTTCAAGGAAGTGGGCTCAGCCCATTGCTTTTTAATATCTACACAGCAGGACTACACCAAATATCGAACAATGACACTACACTTTTTCAATTCGCAGACGATTTTTTTATAATTTCATACAACAATGACTTCAACACGGCTAAATTACAATTACAATCAAAACTAGAAGATTTCAATGATATTTGCCAACATTTAGAACTACCAATAAATCCAGAAAAAACAAACACAATCCACTTCAATAACAGACAAACAAGGCTTAACATTTCATTAAATAATACTCAAATTGAACAAGTTAATTCAATAAAATATTTGGGTAGATATATATGCAAAAACAACTCGATCGATCTACACGTTAATGAAATTATCACAAAAACCAACAATAAATGTAACTTTCTGAAAATTTTGGGTGGATGCACATTCGGAATAAAACCCAGCAGATCTATCCAGATGATCAAAACGTTTGTCAGACCAAAATTAGAATATGCGGCCTCATCCTTTGCGAACATTTCAAAATCGGCACTAACTAAACTTAACTCGTGTAACAACAAATTTATGAGAAAAAGCATGGGATTAATTAAATCAACCCCAATCCACATAATATACCATATGGCAGCAGAGTTACCACTTCAATATAGATTACAACTAACAACAGCAAAAGAATTGATTAAAGTATTTGCATTTGATCTACCAGCTAAGGAAATAATAAATCAACAACAATTATCATTCAACACAAGCTATACAAAAATCTTCACAGAATTCAAAGATATAATAAAAGAAACCGCAATAATTCAAACTAACAAAATCCCTACTAATAAACTAACAATAAACATAGATTTTTTTAAAAATAAAATTAAAAACAAAGCATCAGCAAACGAAGAACAAATAAATCAACTATTCAAGGAAAAAATCAACCTACTAAACAACAACAAAATGGAGATTATTTATACGGATGGTTCTATCAAAGACAAAACTACTAAAGCGGCTTTCTACTACGAAAAAGGTAATATAACACAAGCATTCTATACAAACAAAAACACGTCATCAATGACGGCAGAAATTTGGGCATTTTATAAAGCAATTAACTTTGCAATCAATCAAAAAATGCAAAATTTAGCAATACTTACCGACAGTAAATCTGGTGCTCAAGCCTTCTTGAATGCCGACAACAATCACTACATGATCGAACAAATAACAGACGTTGTCAACAATAGCACAATTAATAAAGTTGAAATTCATTACATTCCGGGTCATAAAAACATTCTCCAAAATACGATTGTTGATGTGGCAGCAAAAAACGCAGATAGCACAGGCACATTTGAAAGGATTGAATGGACGGTAAAAGATGCCATTAAAGAAGTTGAAAATAGACTAAACCTAAAATGGCAACAAGAATACACAACAATTAGCAGAGAAAAAGGTGCAGAGTATTACGAAATGTTTCCGAATATTAATAATAAACCTTGGTTTAACTATACCAACATCGAAGCCAATCCCAATCAAATCAAATCATTATGTCGCATTCTTTCAAACCACACATTTGGTAAGCACACAATGGCTAAATTAAAAGTAATTGATAATGATAAATGCGATGCATGCAATTGCACAGAAGACACATCACACATATTACACATATGCCCTAAATGGGATAATATTAGAAGTAAATACCCAACACTTTGTAAATATGCATCATTAAAACAACTAATCAAAGCAGAAAACCTTAAAGCCTTACAAACAATAAATAAATTTATCGGAGAAACCAAAATCAAACTTTAAACTAAACCGCTCTAAACAGGCTACAAATATTTATTCAAACAAGATACATATGTACACAACTCAATATAACACCAAGAAGTAGACCAAAACGAAATAAACAAGAGCTAATGTCACGAACAATCAAACAAAAGGCAACGTCAAGAAAATAGCCATTGTGCAATAACATGAATCATAATAGCAATGTCATGGCGCTATGCTCATTGAGTGGGCCAAATAATTCTTCCTAAAAATACGGGAGTAACTTAAATCACAAAAAAAAAAAAAAAATTTAAACAGGAAGGAAATTCAAAAAGTTTTACGCAGCACAGCAATGAAACGGATGTCATGGCAAGCTAAAAGCAATGAACGTGAAGCTAGTGGAAGTAGATGCCCAAGACCGTTCACACAAAAATATGTTAGGTTATGTTTAACTGATTGGCTATTAATCGCCTCACATAGACTGAATGAGCCCATAGTGTTACCAGAAAAGTTCTTCAACATGAACAGCTCTGCATTAAAAGCCTGGACTCAAATCCAAACAAGCACACCCGTCCCTTTGGCAAATACCAAGAGTTTATTTACGCCTATTCTGGAAGACGATTCGAGATCACTGAATACGATTTCCCCTAGTAGCCGAAGCTTTAGCCTGACAAAAGCATGAGAGGAGCAGAGCAAATGCGCTACCGTATCCTCTTGCAATTCGCGTTATCTGTATTCACCTTAACCAACAAGTTCCATTTTCTACATGCATCCCTTTTCAGGGATAACAATGTTTAGTTAGCTGCGTTTCATATGATTTACATATAATTTTGGACACCCCACAGCTCTGCAATCGTTTCCACGCCTTATCGGTCTGATCCATCATATATGTATGTATATGTATGTATGTAGGTACATATGTATGTATATAGTACCTATGCTTAATTTCCCTGAGTGGCATTGCAACGTCCGTGGAGTCTTCCGCTCCGAGACCTGCACCCTTCTTACAGACTAACAGCTCTGCTGTCCTCACAGCTAATACTTCTGCCTGAAAGACACTACAGTGATCCGACAGCTTTATGCTAGCATTAGTATTCAGATTACTGCAATAAACGGCACAGCTCCTACACCCACCAAAAAAACTCGATGACCGTAGAATTAAGAGGGTAATCCAGAAAAACCCTAGCAATCGCTTCCACATTCGTTGACATAATGCCGGACATTAGCATGGGCTTGTCATTGGAGGGAAGGACTTGCCCACTGCATTACCGCCGAACGAATAAATCACGCAATACCGCAAGGATTCTAGCGAATCAAATAAAGAATACCTTAAAGGGAAGCAGAGAAAGAAGGCGAAAAATGTAAGGCATGATGGAAATTTCCACTGGTATTTATTCCAGTTCATTTTTCGTGTTCCATTCTACTTTGTATTACGTGGAATGGGTAATGGAAGCTCATTCCACTCTGCATTACTGGCAATGCGTGAAATATGTTTCATGGCAAGGCCTTCTATCATGCCTGACAGGTAATAGCGATGACCAGATTTTTGCTGGGATGTCTTAGATACATCCATGTATACATGAATTTCGTCTTCCTTCATATCTGCACCCCTCCGCTAGCCCTCGGCCTCTATTGTGGCATTAAGATACTTATTGAGGCGCAGATACGGAAGAATGTAGTCGATGGTATGCTACTGTGTCTTTTATGCCTGCACTCGAGCTGCCTTATGACCTTGTCTTCCCTGGTTGCTTAGTGCTGTTGATATTTTTTTATCATTATCATTATTGTATTTATTTTTTACTGCGATGGTAAATTTTCAAAACTGCATTTGCAACCGGTTGTACCCAGTAAAAAGTATCACTCGCTGACGACTGTCACAATTCGGACCGGTAGATAAAAGAATCGATTTTGTTTTTTATACTCTGCACCTTAATTGAATAATACTGGATCAGATCTCGGACCTTCGATATTGCATGTGGAAAAGTAATACACTAAAGAACTAGGCTTCCAGCGCAGCCAAAACTTCGATATCCGATACGTTTTATTTTACCTTAGTTATGAATTCGAAATCCAGACAAGTCTCAGGAGAAAATTTGAATGAGGGAGAGATGTTGTTTTAGTATTGGTCACTTATTGCCTTGTCAGTATATGTATTTATTTTTTTCCAAACCCATTGCCAAAATACTACTGCGCAAGTTGGGTTATAGTAAGCTCATACCAATAATATATAGATCATATAGAAATACTTAATAGATTTGGAGAACTTCGATTATCTGGAATCTTTTGTCTTTATACTGAGGTCTTTGTTTACCTAAACCTCCTTAAGTGAAAAAACGCGTAGATCTCCGTTGACTTAATACAAAATACCACTAGTAATTTTGAATTTCCAATTATAGAATTATTCTTTGTTTGCTAATTTATGAAAAATTTAGATTCTTATATGTATATCTAAGAAATTTGTTAGAAATATATAGTCATTAATTAACTCAAATTTTCCTCACTTTTCAGGCTCTCGACTATGGCTGCCATGTGCAGCAACAAGACATCCCACAAGCCATACAATTGCTCGGCGAAATGAATAGTAATGTGAAGCAAGTCACCGACCTCGTGGAAAGTATGCTGCAACGTGTCAAACGCGGTGAATTAACAACTGAATATGGACTAAGCTTTCTTGAAGTCAAATATCACATGTTACTCGACTATTTAATAAATCTGACGTATGTGGTGTTACGCAAATGTTCCGGCGAAACCATTGAAGGTGATCCATCGATTGAACGACTAATTGAAATACGCACAGTTTTAGAGAAGATACGCCCCATCGATTACAAATTGCGCTATCAGATTGATAAGTTGGTGAAGACAGCCACTACTGGGGTATCGAGTAGTTCCGATCCGATATTATATAAGGTAAGAGAGAGAAATAGATAGAGATAGAGAGATAGAGAGATTGATTGATAAGGCTTTTGAGGAAGCTTTTTAAGTCGAACTATTAAAAAATTAAAAAAAAATTGTTTCTCTTTGTTTTCAGCCCAATCCCGATAATATGCTTACAAATGCTGGTGCTGATGACGATGCCGAATACGATGATGATGAAGATGCATCCGACGATTCACAATCGGAAAGTGACGATGATGACGAGGAGGGCGAGAGTGGTGTGAAAAAGCCTAAAAAGGCTGCAACAGCGGGTAAGTCGGGTATTTATGTGCCGCCAAAAATTAAGCCAGTCTACTACGATGGTGATGAGAAGTCTGCCGACAAGGATAAAAAAATGATTGAACGTGCCAAAAAGCGTGCTATCACGTAAGTGTCTTGGAGTTGATTGTGCTGGAAATGCACATTTTGAAAATAATCTTCATTTTCTTACAGCGCCTCAATGTTGCAAGATTTGAAGGAGGAATATCTCGATGCACCCACAGAAATTTCATCCGGTTCACGCGCTCAGCAATTACTCTCCAAACAACAAAAAGAGAAACAGGAATACGAAGAAACCTATTTAACACGCCTGCCGGTGACCAAAGCGGAAAAGCATCGTCAACGGAAATTGACCACTTTGGGTAAGTGAAAAAGTGATAGAGATAGAGATATAGATAGAGATAGAGATAGAGATCGAGATAGAGATAGAGATAGAGGCAGAGATAGAGATAGAGATAGAGATTGAGATAGAGATAGAGATAGAGATAGAGATAGAGATAGAGATAGAGATAGAGATAGAGATAGAGATAGAGATAGAGATAGAGATAGAGATAGAGATAGAGATAGAGATAGAGATATAGATAGAGGTAGAGATAGAGATAGACATAGAGGTAGAGATAGAGATAGAGATAGAGATAGAGATAGAGATAGAGATAGAGATAGAGATAGAGATAGAGATAGAGATAGAGATAGAGATGGAGATGGAGATGGAGATAGAGATAGAGATAGAGATAGAGATAGAAATACAGATACAGATAGAGATAGACATAGAGATAGAGATAGAGATAGAGATAGAGATAGAGATAAAGAATAAAGAATCTTGGGGCACACCTGCATTTATATCCCTCGTCATAGAGTTATGTATACCTTTATTTACATAAAATGAACGCCCTTTCAAGTAGCTCAATAATATTTTACATAAATTGCTATCAAAGAAAATTTTATGGTACATTTTAAAAATAATCGCTTCTATCCAAGCAGTATCGAACGCCTTTTCCAAGTCCAGACTGGCTAATATAGTCGCTTGACGGCGATTCAAATTATTGCATACATAGTCCGA
This sequence comes from Urophora cardui, assembly GCA_960531455.1. NCBI lineage: Eukaryota > Metazoa > Arthropoda > Insecta > Diptera > Tephritidae > Urophora > Urophora cardui. The sequence goes on along the minus strand of OY482674.1, from coordinate 110,923,839 downwards.
AACAAGTGTTAATGCATGACCAGTTGAGTGAAATGAGCGAAAGCCAAATTGATAGTCGAGAGGACTTATCCAAAGAATAAACGTGTCAAAATTTGGCCATTTTTGAGCCATTTCGCCACCTGAAAACCTCCTAAAATTTCTATCTATATAAAATTAATCGCTATTTCCTTCCCATACAATCGTGATTGTCATGCTGAATATTTCTGGAAGTGTTCATGGTAGGACCCTGGAATAGGGATAGGTTTAGTGAGGGATAGGGATAGAGATAGAGATAGAGATAGAGATAGAGATAGAGATAGAGATAGAGATAGAGATAGAGATAGAAATAGAGATAGAGATAGAGATAGAGATAGAGATAGAGATAGAGATAGAGATAGAGATCGAGATAGAGATAGAGATAGAGATAGAGAAAGAGATAGAGATAGAGATAGAGATAGAGATAGAGATAGAGATAGAGATAGAGATAGAGATAGAGATAGAGATAGAGATAGAGATAGAGATAGAGATAGAGATAGAGATAGAGATAGAGATAGAGATAGAGATAGAGATAGAGATAGAGATAGAGATAGAGATAGAGATAGAGATAGAGATAGAGATAGAGATAGAGATAGAGATAGAGATAGAGATGGAGATGGAGATGGAGATGGAGATGGAGATGGAGATGGAGATGGAGATGGAGATAGAGATAGAGATAGAGATAGAGATAGAGATAGAGATAGAAATACAGATACAGATAGAGATAGAGATAGAGATAGACATAGAGATAGAGATAGAGATAGAAATACAGATACAGATACAGAGCTAGAGATGAACCTGAGAATGGAGATGATAATGAAATTTAAAAATAAATGAAGAATAAGATTGGAGTTTTAAAAGTTATTATCCTTAGTCCATTTACTTAAATAACAGAAAACTCTTTCCGCTTTTAGCAACTCTCGGCGATGAGATCCTCGGCGAAATTCGCCATGATCCCGCGTTACGCGGCGAAGGCGCCTCAAGTGGCGGCAGCAAGAAGCGCAAATTGAAGGGCAAAGGCAAAAAGCGCGGTGGTAAAAAGCGGAAATTCCATTAAACAAATGGCAGGACGAAGAGTTGCTGAGCTAAGAGATCGTATGCGAAAAGATGATAATTTTAAATAACAACATAAAAAAATATACATACACACTTACATACATACATAGCTGGAACGCGACAAGTATAAAATTAAGAAATTTACAGAAAGAAAAAAATTGATTATAAAGAAACGAGTAAAAAAAGCAAATAAGTAAAGATAATTAACAAGATAAGAAAGCAAGCAGAAATGGTATGCATACAAACATACTAACGGTTTTTACCATTTATTATTAAAAAAACAAAAAAACATACTTATATATATGTATACATATGTATTTAATAATATATACATACACCGATAAAATGCTGATGTGAATGGAATTTAAGCAATTTTTAAGCAAATTTATTCCTACATATATTTTTTATAATTATAATTAGCTGTTTTATATGCATAAGAAGATTTTTGTTAAATAATGAGTTGAGATAAATACATCTTTTAATTATTCATTTATATAATTAGCTTTTTTCAACTGTTGATTTCTTTATATAGATTAATTTAATAACATCATTAAGTTTGCTTGTTTTAATACTGAAATTAGATTTTGTTTAAACTTAATATCATATTTTTTGTATAAGAATTTAATTTTTCTTTAATAAAAACTTCGTTCGCAATATTGAAATCTGTTGTAATTTATTTATTTTTTGCATATTCAATTTATCGTATGTATAAAAGGTTGATTGTAGGAAGACTTAGTACTTATGCTCATATGGTATATCTTGTGTACCATTTTAAATGCGATTATATGAGCTCTGTGTTTATTGAATAAGAACATAAGTCCACTCTTTACAGCTAGCCTTTCATAGCAACAATATAATAATTTCAACGGATCCAGCCAGTACTTGAAGGATTTTTTATGCTTGCAGGAAATTTATTTTAAGTGAGGTTTCAGTCTAATTTACTGCCTTAAGTATTTTTCAGAGCTAATATGGCCTGTCAATGGCTCATTATGGCTCTAAAACTTGGGGTGTCTCTGAGAAAGTTTAATTATTTTACAATTGTGGCGTTTGCTATCAAGACTAGCTCATTCCATACCTTTCGAAAATTCACTTGTTTGCATATTTTGACAGTTTAGAGGGCCCTTCATAACCTGGCGAAGAGCTATAGCTCGAATCAAGCTCATTCCAACCCAGAATTAGATGAAATGGTTTGCCCTCCGGATCAAACCCCAGCTAATTGCAAGATTTTGCCATAAAAAAAACGATTAAGATGTGAAATTTCAAGTCATTTGAAAAACTTAAGTGGATGTCGTTTATTTAAAACTAATAAAGACACAAAAATTAACTGGTAAACTGGAAAAAACCACTGTGGACGTGAGAAGTTTTTGCGACTCCTGTAAAATTCCCAAAATGGAATGAGCTGGTTTTGATAGCAACCGCCTCTAGGACAAAGTAATTTATATCATTACAAAGTGCATTTGCCATTGCGCCTTTAGAGTACCGTTATTATAATATATTGTATTGGCGCTATTATAACTCTAACGAGTTTTATGGCCGAGCTTCTCTCCCAATTCGAGGTGTGCTCCTTTTTGTTTTTCCTACTAATTGGGTGGACCTATAGTTTTATGCCGGCTCCTAACGGCGAGTGCATTTTTTGTGAGAAGCTTTTTCATGGCAGAAATACACTCGGAGGGTATGCCGCCCATTGCTCTTAAAAAATCCCATAATTGGATTTTTACTAATTAGAAAAAAATTTTTTTGGTATTTGCTCAGACTGGGGTTTGAACCCGAGACCTCTGGCATTGCAGGCGAGCACTCTACCCACTGCACCACAGCGGCCAGAGTACCGTTATCATTGACAGCTAAATCCTCGAAACTGTCTATTTGGGAGCCAAACGGTGTGTAATTATGTCAAAAGAAGAATATCTTTCTTAGAAGTGCTATATCCAAGGCGCATGAAAAGCCCTCTCTCAACGAGAAAAATCACGCCCTGAAAGTCGTATGTTCATAGAAGTATTCAAGTGAAAAGTTTTTTTGAAGAAAGAACACACGCACAATGTGTTAGAATGCTCGCTTAGTTGAGATGGTGGATGTGGTACACGCACTGTAGCGAAACCTCATCCTCGAATGGATTGCATAGTAAGATTGTAATAATACTCCTATCAATTGGGTCTTTAATTTATATGAGCCTTGAAACGCGAGTTTCTTAACGACAACTTGGGCTTTCCTCGCTCTAACCGAACCGGTGTACAACCGGCATTTTTGGCGTACGCCGAAGAATTCTGATGAAGAGATGTGGTGATTTTCTAAATAGATCTAAAACTTCTACCAAAAATTATTAATTTTTCACACAATAATTTTTCCTAAAAGCACGAGGCATTTAAACAAAATTAAAAAAAAAAAAACAAACTACGTTTTTATACGTACATACTTATGTATTGAATAGACTTCACTAACTGCCCATTCCAACTGCTGGTCTTTGGATCCATCAAACTTAATATTCTTGTGAAAAGCTTTAAGAAAATTCTTAATTATATTTATTTTTATTTTTATACATACATGAAATTTTCTTAAATTTTAATAATTTAGAAATTGTTTTTGGTTTTTTCTTAAATTTTATTAATTAATTTATTTTTTTTTTTTTTTCTGTTTGTATTTATAAAAAAAACTCACAACTCGCAATAAACTGCATTCATTTTTCGGCCACAAAATTAACAGTTTCCATATAAAAAAAAAAACAAAACACACAAAACAAATGCAAAATTATGCAATTCTCTTAACTTAGTAATACACTAACAAATTAAGTGTAAGTTACAAAAACCAAAAATATAAAAATATTTCGACGTCAAAAAAGTTAAAATCTAAAAATTAAAAATTTGCAAAAAAAAATGAAATTGCAAACAACTTAAGGCAAAGCAAAAACAAAACAGCAAACTTTATGTTGTTTTTAGGAGTCAAAATTTACGCGTTTGGCAATGATTATTAAAAATTCATTTTTGGTAATTTTTATTTACGAAAATCAAACAAGGAAAAAAGAACAAACAGAAAATTTGAAAATGTACAACAAGTCTGGCAACCATAAGCAAAATCCGATATCAACGCAATCACACAAACCAACTCAAAAGCACAACAACAACACACACAAATACACACACTCACCAAGCAATAGCCCAAAATGCAGTTTACAATAACAACAACAACAATTCGTATGAGAATTAGTGAACGATAGATAAAATTAAATGATTCAAACAGAAAGAGAAAAATCTTACAAAATTCACATATTCCGATAAATGAAGAGATTTTTAGATCAAACAACCAACCAACCAAACAACAAACAAAATAAGTGGTTACAAAACAAACAAAAATAAGTTTAAAGTAAAAATAGAAACAGAACAAATGACGTTGCCTTATCTAATTGTACGAATACAAAAAAAAACATGAAACAAAACAAAGAAACAAACAAAAAACTAAATAAAAACTAAACATAAATTGAAATTGAAATATAAAAATAAAAGTGATGAAATTAATAAGTAAACTACAACAACAATAACAACAGCAAGCAAGTACGACGCAAACAAAACCGTTAAACAACAAAGCACAAAAACTGAAGAAAAGCAAACAAGAAAACCGGTTTTATAAAAATAATAAAAATGCATTATTTATATTTGTAATTATTTTTAAATATGTTTGAAAAAAAAAAATGTAAACTACATGCATACATAATTGGGTAAGAATTTCTGAAACGGGCCACCCAAAACATAAAATATTTCCGTTTTGGTCGGCAGTCGCGTTTTTGGAAAGCTCTTTGTGACACCAATAAACACCTGATGTTTTTGGCGACAAAATTTTTTTTTGTTATATATAAGCAGTTAAATTTTTTTGACCTTTTTTTTTTAAACGCGATTGCAGACGATCTACCTAACCGATTTTGACAATTAAACCAGCATTTTCTTTGTTTTTAAAAGTTTTTTATTATCATATGTTTAAAAAAATACAAACATTTTTTAAGTTAAATTCTTATGAAAATTCTTGAAAGATGGTCGCAAAAATTGTGTTCTCCGCCTCCTTTCCATAAAAAAAAATTAGCCGCATGTGCAAAATTTTACTACCTATAATATTCAGAAGTCAAAAAAAATGGATCGCAATAGTGAAAAAATTAGTAATTTTTTATATGAAACTGAAATATGAAAATCTGTTCATTTAAACGCTTACAACTCTTGAACCGTGGTACGGAATCGCACGACATTAAGTACGCTTATTTACTATAAAACCGTGAAGCCGTAAGACATAATCTAGCCATCATCGGAAAAGTGGGAGTGCCCCCCATACTAACTAATGCTTTCAATTCATGTAAATCTTTCAATATTTTTCGTAAAACAGTGGCGATAGATAGATAAGTAAAGTGGATGTTGAATACATACAAAAACACTGGAACTTGTTTATTTTATTGCGAATAAAAATAAATGTACATATGTAAGTATCACATATTTTTAGTTCTCGATCTTGCATGGGAATATACGAGATTTCTTAGCCTATAACTCGACAAATAATTGAGATATTATGACGAAACTTGGTTTATACACTTTTATAACTTGTGTTAATAGACACGCAAAAATTTATTGAAATCGGATTATGACCACGCCTACTTTTTAACAAAGATATTTCTGGAACACCCTTTGGGAATTTGTAAGTGACGTCTTTGTAACTAGAAGTAATAAAGGAATGAAATGTTGCACAAAGAATAAATTCATATGCTAAGTTGGATGACTGATAAAAATGTTGAAAATGGACGTGGCTACGCCCACTTTATGCAGCACTCGCTTTATATAAAGTACACCGTGTTTCCATCAATCGCAAACAAACAATGAAAGCATACAGCTGAGTATCTAATGTTCGATTCCACTCGAACTTAGGCTTCCTTACTTGTTTTGTTTCATCTTACCAAAGATACCTATTAAACTTTCGAGTTCCATTCCCTTACTATTCGGCGTGAGCGTATTAGCAAATTGTTGACTTGATCAGGGTTGCAAAACTAAATTTTCCGAAAACGAATATTGTGACATCACTTAACCAGCCCATGTTACAACATAGAACGCATCGTCAACGTTTGCAGCTAAGCTGGACTTAAATTTAACTATGTAAATGTATCAATGACATTTATACTAACCACAGATAACCCTTTAACATTTATTTTTATTCGCAATAAAATAAACAAGTTCCAGTGTTTTTGTATGTATTCAACATCTACTTTACTTATGTATCTATCGCCACTGTTTTACGAAAAATATTGAAAGATTTACATGAATTGAAAGCATTAGTTAGTATGGGAGGTACCACTCCCACTTTTCCGATGATGGCTAGATTATGTCTTACGGCTTCACGGTATTATAGTAAATAAGCGTACTTAATGTCGTGCGATTCCGTACCACGGTTCAAGAGTTGTAAGCGTTTAAATGAACAGATTTTAATATTTCAGTTTCATATAAAAAATTACTAATTTTTTCCCTATTGCGATCCATTTTTTTTTTTGACTTCTGAATATTATAGGTAGTAAAATTTTGCACATGCGGCTAATTTTTTTTTATGGAAAGGAGGCGGAGAACACAATTTTTACGACCATCTTTCAAGAATTTTCATAAGAATTTAACTTAAAAAATTTTTTTATTTTTTTTTAAACATATGATAATAAAAAACTTTTAAAAACAAGAAAATGCTGGTTTAATTGTCAAAATCGGTTAGGTAGATCGTCTGCAATCGCGTTTTAAAAAAAAAAAGGTCAAAAAAATTTAACTGCTTATATATAACAAAAAAAAATTTTGTCGCCAAAAACAACATCAGGTGTTTATTTGTGTCACAAAGAGCTTTCCAAAAACGCGACTGCCGACCAAAACGGAAATATTTTATGTTTTGGGTGGCCCGTTTCAGAAATTCTTACCCAATTCCAACTGTAATAAGCAAAAATATTGCAAAACTGTGAATTTATTATTAATAATATACTATAATTTATATATGTATGTATAATGTATAATTTAAGATGTTAGTGAAAAATCATATATGTATGTAATTACATAAAAAATTATGATCGTTCGTACAAAACGAAGCGTAAGAAAACCCCACCCGAAGAAAGCAGCAGAAGAAGAGCAATTAGAACGCAAATTTTTTTTGTAAAGTAAATGAGCGAAATGTTTTTTTTTTTATTTTTTTTTATTTAGTTTATTGCAAGTGACGCTCCTAAAAACAACTACTTAATATATGTAATATGTAATTGAAACATTTTGACTCGATGTAAAATTAATAAAAAAAAAAAGAAAAAAAGTTTAGGTATATTTATGTGTAGAGAAAATAACTGATATTTAATATAAAAGTACATATATAAATTCCAAATTCGAAATACGCGAGGGTGTGAAGTAGAAATGATATACAAATTGGAGGTATGATGTGCAACGTTTTTGGTACCAAACAGAACTTTTCATGTTAATGCGGAAATGCAGTAATGCTTTTCTTAATGCAACAATCATTCAATTTTAGAAAGGTGTTATTCTATGCGCACTCTGCTCTGTAAAATCTAAAAAAGTAGGTCGTGATTCTATGTTATATCAAGTCGGCACAAGACTAATTGAACAGCATTTTTGAATATGATTGTTCATAATAACCAGAATATACAAAACGCCAGTTACATACATATATAATATTAACGTAATATTAATTAATTAAGACATGTTAATTCAACCAGATGCAGTTCACTAAATGAGAACTTCTGTAGTATATTTTTTCGCTCAGGTTTTCCAATTTAAATCACGCATTTCTTATTTCGGGTTCTACTGAATTATCCGAAATACTATCGTACTTTCCAAAGTACCCCTTCGGGTTAATGACTTTCCGTAAGAAAAATTTCATTAGGAAAAATATTGATGTAAGTATCAAGTTTTGATATCCGACTGTAAATGTCGAGAACATGAGGAAAAATGAGGTTGGGCGACATCTGTCAAAAATACTTTTTAAGGACACCTTAGTGGAAGATATGCTATTGTGCACCGACCGCCATGTTCAGAAGGAACTTCAATGTCATCATTCCGGATAGAGATTTTTGATCCAATGGACTCACGGATTCGTCAGGTGCTCTCCACATCTACACCGCTGGATCTAAGTTGTTCAAGAGGCGGTGAACTATCTTCATAAAAGAGTGCTCATGCACGACACAATTTTTATCTATTCCGACAGTCAGCCTATCGAAACCCGCTGAACGCAAAAGAAAAGGGAGACCTCCACTGCGTTGGGAAAATCAGGTGGACAGCGATGCTGCCTACCTAGGTGTTCCCAAGTGGCGCCATGCTGCACGAAACAGAAGCAATTGGCGCGCTCTGTTGGACTCGGCCAGAATCGTCTAGACAGTTAAGCGCCAATCAAGAAGAGAAGAAGAGATGGATGGAACCTGCTATCATTCCAGACTCCTACGGCTAGATTGGGATGCGAGGAGAACTAAAGCGCTACTTTTTCTAAGAAGGAAGCACCGCTCTCTTGTTGTTGGCCTGATGGCTGGTCATATTGCTATCGACAATCACGCTGAAAGACTAGACGTTCTTTTAATAACTTCTGTAGGAGCTGCAAGGATGAGGAGAAGCCTGAAACTTTAAAACTGTAAACTGTGTGAATATCCAACATATGGTTTAAGAGGCTAAATTTTCTAGGGTCCAATCAACTTTTCTGACCTCGATGACTTAGCTAAGATAGAGCCTTAAAAGATCCTTAATCCACTTTTTTGGTTTGAGTAGGGGTTGAGATTCTCATTGAATTGGCTTGCGCCAACAGCCACTACTAGCTAAACTAACATACATATACGACTATAGTGGATGATCGCACCACTTCAAAAAATATTTCAAGAACCCCAGTTCAAAATTTGAGACATTTTTCAATTGGGGTCATCTCTCCACTCCGTTGTCGATATGAGAGTACGTATCTAGGTTGAACTTTTTTAAAATTTGACGGATATTTGGGCGTACTTAGGGTTAATAAGCTTTCGTAAGACAGCTTTTTTGTTATAGAAATGGAATTGGAATACATCTGGAGTTTCAAGGTCTTCCAAAAATACAATATATGAAGCGATTTTTTTTTTCTTTTTGAAGGCGGTCTAATGTCTTATGCACTTAAGCTACTTTCATTCATTAGGATTGAAAAGGTCCGAAAAGTGTGTTAATTAATTTTTTTATTCTTTTTAATAAGTAAATAAATCTAACTCTTTTGTAACTAAAAAGTAACACCGAGTAAGATTTTAAAATGCTGCACATCTTATCTGGAATCATTGGAGAACACCCTTTTTTGGAGTAAGATATTGAAGAAAACAAGTAAAATGCTTGGAACGTGCATTCATTAAATTTTGGAAGAATGTTGCTGAGTACGATGCAGCGGCAAAAGCAATAAAGAAATTCGAATTATAAAAAACAATTTTGGATAATTAAAATAAAGGGCCTGCTTTGTTCTACTAACTAGTAAAGTAAGCAAAATTAACGCAACAAAAATTACATTTGGCATAAGGAAGAAAAAAGAAATACACGAAAAATTATGTAAGGAACGTGGTGGGAAGAAGATTATACTTATCTTTACTACTTTTTATGTATTAAGCATAGAAAACGTAGTTTATAAAAAAAAAAAAACAAAAATAAAAAATTCAAAAATATATACATATACTTACAATTACAAATTTTTCGGCTTCTTATGAACAAAATTCTTTGAAAAAAAATGCTTTTGTAAATTAATAAACATACACTTAACTAAATACATACATACACAATTATTATGCATAAGTTTTGGCATCAAAATTCAAAATTTAAAATTAAAAAATTAAAATTATAATAAAAAAAATTACTTTTTGGAAAAATTATTTTGGCAAAAAAATTTGTTTGGCATAAAAAATTTTTGGCTATAAAATTTAAAAAGTACAGTTACAGAATATAAAATACAGAATATATGTAAATGCAAAAGCAACAATAGTGATAGAACAACATAAAAAATGGGCAAACATTGGGTAAAGAAGGGAAGAAGGGCAAAACTGAAAAAAAAAACATTGCGAAAGTGAGTGCAAATCACAACAACAACAACAAATTCCTGATTAGCAAAAAGCAAAAAATTAAAGAGAAAACAAGAAGAAGAAGAAGCAGTTCTAGAGGCGAGCAAGCGCGCGCAAGCGTGTAAAAAAGCAACAAATGTTATTTATATTGAAAAAGATATTTAACAAAAAATATTATACTTAGCACAATAACAAAATTTTTTGTAAAAGTAAATTTTTTTTAATTTTCATTTGATTGAAAACGTGAATATTTAAAGACTGAAACTATGTTGTTGCAATTTTTTGTTTGTTTGTTTAACATTAAAAAAGAAAAAAAAGAATAAGAACAAGAACAAGAAAGAAAGAGAGAGAGAGAGAGAGAATATTAATTTAAAACAACAATAAAAACTTTGCAAAGCAAATATTGCTTATACAAAAATATTTTTTATTTTTTTTTTATGTTTTTAAACAAAAAATTTTAAATTTAATCTTATTATTATATTTAAATAGTTGAATTTATGTAATATATAGCAAAAATTTTTCATATTTATTTTCTTTTTTAATTTTTAGTAATAAATAAAACAATGTCTTTTAAATTAGAAAAAAACATTTTTTCAGAAAGCAGCCAAAATCGAGTACAATTTGTTCCTTAAACGAACGACAAACACACAAAAAATAAAAAAAATACAGTAGCGAGCAAAAAAAAAGTGCACACACAAAGAAAGAAAAATAAACATGAAATATTTTGTTTTTTGTTTTCATACAAAATAAGCAACAAATTTAAAACACTTATTTAAATAAATAAACAAAAGCATGAGAAACTGTAAGATTTCTTTTTTTTAGAAAAAAATATGTAGTTGTAAAAAAGAACGAAAATGAAGTCGCCTTAGAAAATTACAAGATTTAAGAATGAAGTTCAAGGAATTTAAACAAAACGTTATTGAATTGGTTAAGCAAAAGACAAACCACAGAACAAACCAAATATTTATGAAAAGCAGCAAAAATTGTTAAAAACCCTTTTGATATAAAAGCAAGAGAACTAAAAAACTCAACAGTTTCAAAAATACACATACAAAAACTGATTTTTTAACAACCAGGTCAAAAAAATAGTGCAAACAGAAAAATCCAGAGAAAAAAAAACAAAAAAATGAACAAACCAAAATCAGCCATATAATTTTATAAAAGAAAATTCATAAAAACTGCAGTTTAAAAAATTCAAAAACAGCAACTTAAAAAGGAAATAAAAGTCAGCAACCAAAATCAAGTATATTAAATTAAAACCATCCACCAAAATTGAATTAAAACAAAACAAAAGCCAAAAAAATCTTATTTAATTTTTATAGCCAAAAAAAAATGTAAATGTTAATTTTATTTAATAAAAAAAATTAGTTATAAGCTATACATATGGTATTTATGCTAAGTTATGCATCATACGCTATATACACACGTACTTTCAGGCGGATTTTTTACATGGAAAATAATAATTATTAATAAACATCTATTTTTTATGAAATTGGCAACTATTGGCTATTGGATATATAAAAAGATTTTAATTAATTTATGTACTATTAACTATCGAATTCGAGCTTATAAATACATATATAAACTAATTTAAATTCATGTGTATTGTAATATAAAGTAAACGCAGCCGAAAAGTATGCAAACAAAAGTTTAAAAGAAGTGAAAATATTAAGAAAAATTTGATTTTGCGTTAGCAGAAAATAAAAATAATAATTTAAAAAGTCAAAATAAACGTTAAAAGAATGCAGAAGCATAAAAAATGGGCACTGCAAATACAACAAAAAAAAAAATTTGCTTCATGTAAATAGTTCAAAAACAAATGGAAAGCAAACATAATTAAACAAACACATAAGTATACTAAAAAGAGGGAAGTATATGCAAAGGAAGGAAAGAAGAAGGAGCCACACATGAACAATACACATACATACATACATACACACTTCCATACATATTTAGTATACAGTTGATATACATAAACTGCAACTTTTGCCAAATTCTCACAACATCATGGCTAAAAGTCCAAACATCTTGGCAGTTTAATTCTGTACAAAGAGCTACAGCATTAAATGTATAACACAGCATTATAAACAACAACAGCGCAAACTACATACATTAGGGCGGGTCGATTTGTGGGGAGGAAAAAAAATCGCCCATGGCTCTGTGAAAATCATATTCTAGGGATCAAAATAAGAAACTTTGCCGAAGGAACCATACCTCTAAAACGAATTCTGATGTCCCCCAATTTGGGTCGAACTTTTGGGTAGGAAATTTGGTATCTCAGTCACTAATATAGCTGGAGCGATGAAATTTTACCCACGTGTTGAGCTCAGGCCCCTAAGAAGAAATTTGATAAAATTTTGGAAAATGGGCGGTGCCACGCCCACTTATTAAGGGTCAAACATTGAAAGTTGTATATGTCATAACTCAGAAACCATTAAAGATATATCGATGAAATTTGGTACGCATGATTTACTTACTTAGGCAAACGTTTGGACGGAAAATAGTTAAAATCGGTTCACGGCCACGCCCACTTTTATATATGTGTATTATAAAGTGACCTAATAAAAACATTTTAAACCATATCTCGTGAACCGATTTTAACTATTTTCCGTCCAAACGTTTGCCTAAGTAAGTAAATCATGTGTACCAAATTTCATCGATATATCTTTAATGGTTTCTGAGTAATGACATATAAAACTTTCAATGTTTGACCCCTAATAAGTAGGCGTGGCACCGCCCATTTTCCAAAATTTTATCAAATTTCTTCTTAGGGGCCTGAGATGAACACGTGGGTAAAATTTCATCGCTCCAGCTATATTAGTGACTGAGATACCAAATTTCCTACCCAAAAGTTCGACCCAAATTGGGGGACATCAGAATTCGTTTTAGAGGTATGGTTCCTTCGGCAAAGTTTCTTATTTTGATCCCTAGAATATGATTTTCACAGAGCCATGGGCGATTTTTAAATCGACCCGCCCTAACATACATACAATTTTAATACATGCGCTGCATGTACACAAAATTATTCAGATTGTGAAAAATAAAATTTAAAGACACAACTCGTACGTACACATGTACGTACACAAAATGAAATGCAGTAACAATTGTAATGTAAATCTGATTAATGATATTGCATAATTATTCCATAAAAAAAATTATGAATAATAAAAAATATGATATTGAAAGGATAAAAACAGCAAAATAAAAAAAAAAAAACAGACACAAACAATTCGAAAGCGTTTTCATTTATCATTTAATGATGAAAAGGTGGTAGTGAATATAAGGAAAGAAGGAGAGTTCACGGACCCAACTAGGGTTAACGGCATTCAGTATAACTCTAAGTTACCTGTGACAGTAATTCCAATCATGTCTAAGCGTTTTATGTGTTTGATTTTGCCCCTTGTTTCAAAGGATTTTCGACGAACCTAAAAAAATGTTCAGTTCTGTCATAAAAAAATGGAATAAACTTCAACATATGTGGAACCGGGATACTGTGATGTTCAAGGCAACGAACAGGCCGATTAATTTGCAAATTGCTGATCGAAAATTTTAAATCAAAAATCAGTCAAAAATCAAAAAAAAAAAATAATCAAAAAAAATGAAAAAAAACCAAAAATCAAAATTAAAAATTAAAATCAAAAAACAAAAAAAATCAAAAAAAAAAAAACAGATCAAAATTTAAAATTTAAAATTAAAAAATCAAAATTCAAAATTAAAAATTAAAAATCAGAAATCAAAATCAAATCAAAAATTAAAAATTTCAAATTAAAAATTAAAAATCAAAAAAAAACCAAAGATCAAAATCAAACATTAAAATTAAAATTTAAAATTTAAAATCTAAAGAAAAATCAAAAATTATTCAAAAATAAAAACTTAAAAATTGAAAATTAAAAATTTAAAATTAAAATTGAAAATTTAAAATTAAAAATATAAAATTTAAATAAAACATCAAAATCATTTTGATTTTGATATTTGATTTTAAATTTTTAATTTTAAATTTATAATTTTTTATTTTGATTTTTTTTTAATTTTTAGTGTTGATTTTTGAATTTTTTTGATTTTTTTTTTGGATTTTTGATTTTTTATTTTTAATTTTAAATTTTTGGAATTTAATTTTTTATTTTGATTTTTGATTTTTCATTTAGATTTTAAATTTTGTTTTTGGTTTTTTTTTTTTTGATTTTTGATTTTAAATTTTTAATTTTTGATTTTTGATTTTAAATTTTATTTAAATTTTATATTTTTAATTTTAAATTTTCAATTTTAATATAAAATTTTTAATTTTTAATTTTGAAGTTTTTATTTTTGAATAATTTTTGAAAATCAATGAAAAATCAAAAGCAATAATCAAAATTCAAAATTCAAAAATTAAAATTAAAATTTAAAATTAAAAATTTAAAATCTAAAATTTAAAATCAAAAATTCAAAATTTAAAATCAAAAATCAAAAATTAAAAATCAAAAATCAAAAATTAAAAATTAAAAATTTAAAATTTAAAATCAAAAATAAAATTTAAAATAAAAATGAAAAATCAAAAATCAAAAATCAAAATAAAAAATTAAATTCAAAAAATTTAAAATTAAAAATCAAAAATCCAAAAAAATAATCAAAAAATTCAAAAATCAACATTAAAAATTAAAAAATCAAAATTAAAAATTAAGAATTTAAAATTAAAAATTAAAAATTTAAAATCAAATATCAAAATCAAAAATGAAAAATCAAAAGCAATAATCAAAATTAAAAATTTATAATTAAAAATCAAAAGTCGAAAGTAAAAATTAAAAATATAAAATCAAAAAAAAAAAATTAAAAAAATTTAAAATCAAAATTTAAAATAAAAAAATAAAAAAAAAATAAAAAAAAAAAAACAAAAATCAAAAATCAAAAACCAAAACAAATAATAACTACAAAATAGTAGCAGTGATAGTCGCATTTTAATCCATAGAAAACCAGGGAAAAAAGGAGTAAGGGAAAGGGAATAAAAATCCGATTTCGAAACTGTTTACACACCAATGTTCATGAATATCGTTACTCTCGCTTTGAATTTTTTTGATTAATGACTAATAAGACGTTCATAACGCCAACTTGTGTTGCCAGCACCTTTCATCACTAAAACTATTAGGTACATATGTATTTGTTATTTGCAAAAGCAATGTTTCAATTCGCGGAAAACTGTGGTTGCTGTCAACGCAAACAAGTCTTTTTTAAGTTTAAATCTTTTATCTTTTCATACAAATCGTTACCAAAAATAACCCATAAAATATAGACATTAAAAAAAAACACCAATTAAGCGTTAATCTGCGGCTGCAAATCTGTTGAACCGGTAAGACGTGCTTGTTTGTGCTAATGGTACTGTTACCAACTGACACATTGGAGTGGCGTATGAGGAGATGCTTGGACGACATTTTCCTTTATGCTTGCGTACATTATTTGCATACGAAATTATGTAGATTTATGTATATGTATATTTTATTTTAATTTTGTTCTTGTTATATACATTTTGTATGATACTTGCTTAAATGCGTCAAAATTGTAATGCCGCGATCAATGTCATAATTTTTTGGGCGTAATTTTTAATTTTTGGAATTATTAAATTTGTTAGGTGATTTACATAATTTTTAATTTTTGGAATTATTAAATTTGTTAGGTGATTTACTTCGTAGAAATTTAACGGGTTCAAGAATATTGCCTTCGTTTTATATGTGTGTATTATATACGTTTTTAACAAAATTGCGCCCAAATAAGAAAATCGCAATAATTAGTGTTTTCTAAGTAAACTGAAATGTATGGGAAGGAGGGGGGGGGGGGGGAATAAAAGTAAAATTATAAGGGCAGTAATTTTGTGTTTATGTGAATAGAGGACTAAAATTTTCTAGAAAATTTTTGGCTGGAAAATTTATAGTAGGTAGTAGTACGATCATTAGATTAAATATCTTATTGTCGATTAATTAGTTGAGCTGGTCAAGTATGTATGGATGATCATTATACCGGTTAAATATCGGTCATTATACTGAAAAATTTACTATTCCAGTGATTATCGCAGCCTATGCACGAGTACATAAGCTTTATATCGTTTTCACACCGACAGCTTCCGACTAAGAAGCTCTTCGCTCACACAAAGAAATTTTGTTAAACGATTTAAATCAGCGTTGATCTATATATTGATCTATATATATTATATACGTAATATTTTTGTTAGATTTTTTTATTTAATTTTGTGTTTTGTGTTCTTTGTGAAGTTTGTAATAATAACAATAATATCCATTTCTAATTTTAAAATTTTAGTTTTCGATCGTGATTAAATTTCTTTTGGGTGTAGCTACCCTGCAAAAAATGCGACAAGTCCGGGATCACTCGCTAGGGAGCATGCGACTAATACATCTTGTGGTCTCTTTATACGGAATGAAGTGTTCGCCTTTGTTTGAGCATGCCCAATGGGGAGACTAATGGTACCCTTTTATACCTGAACGAGAACAAAGGTAGACTACTCCACTTTGATGCCAATCGGATATCGAATGGAAGTTGTACCCTTTTATACCTGAACAAAAGCATATTTCGAAGTTCGTTAATAATCTTTTGAGTACAACTGTCAACAATTAGTCTACATTTTTACCCTTTCGGATACAACTGAGGAGTAATTGTAGCCAAATGTAACCGAAAGAGAGGAATCCGGTATAAATCTCTTTCGAGACTAATCGCACAATTTATGCGGGGTAAGAAATTTTTGTGCTTTAACACATATACATATGTGAAATTATTAATGTGATAATCCCTGGACTAGTTATATGTCTGTCAGCCGTGACGGGTATGAGCGAGACAACTATATATGTATGTAGTTTGTAAACTTTAGCCAAGTGCAAAACCAATGTTGCCAATACCAGGATTTTCGCACAAACCAATTTATACAAATTTGGCAAAGAATGACCGAAAATCCTTTCACAATACATACATATATCACACTCCCGCCCTTTTGTAAATCGACCAAGAGAAGATGTAATAGATTTCTCTCTCCATAACACATTCTCTATTCTTCATCTGATGCCAAATACACCTAAAACAATATTAACTTAAATAAAAAGGAAATAAGAAATAATTTTTTTTATATTGGAAATTTTTTTATATGTATATTGGAAATAAGAAATTTTTTAAAGCATGTAGTATCAAATATTCGCTGAATTTATTTTTTATTGAAATAAATACCTAAATTTAAGTTCAATTCGTTATTTTCCTTAAATTTCTAACGACAGTGTCCACTGTGCGACGCTCGCGAAGCAATAACGCTGTGCAGACCAGTTCATCTTTAACACGCCGAAGATTACTGACCGCTACAGTCGCTTTGTTTTATGCAATAAACCAAATGACCTTGACACCTTAAAGCAATATGATGCGTTGGCAGGGAACGTAATATAAAGTCTACAGGTTTCACAAAAGCTAAAAAAAGCTCTGCCTACATACAAACGTACATATACACATTTTGACGCGCTATGATATTTTGTAAAATATTTTGGGGAAAATAAATTCCAATGTTACCAAAGTGCATATATGAAGGTATTTACATTTTGTGTCAATAAAAATTTAGCGTATGTGCATTGCAAGAGCTAATTAATCAGCGATTGTCCAATAAAGCTTGACGTTAACTTTATGCGACAGTGTAAAATGCAAAAGCAAATTAATAAATTTCAAAAGCACAATCTTTTTCTTTAAGTAGTTGATAGCGAAAAAGTTATGCAAAATATTAAAACAAACAGCTTAATATTGCGCATTTCTCAAACTTGTTTTGTTTTTTTTATAATTGGCAGTTTCGTTTTCAACGCTGTCGGCGTCGCGAAGTTTCACGACAGTTTTGGCGGCGCATAATAACTACATAATCTCTGCTCTGGCAGCATCCATAGCTCACCCAGCAAAGCAATTTATATACATTTTAGTTTAAAGTACGAGGTACTATAGGTAATTTTAAAGGGTTCGATAAAATATATCGACTTTTTTGAAAATTGCGCGCTACATAAAAAGTCTGAATGGTTGGAATAGGCGAAAGCAAAGGCCAAACTTGACAAGGGATGACGGAAAATCGTTCCACAATACATCATATTCCTACCCTGTCAGAAAAACAAGCAACGAAAAAGCCTTGAGTTATGCAATTTTATAATTGACTAGCAAATACCCGTCCCGCTTCGCAGCGACGAAAAAGTTTTTGTATTATAATATATATACCTTTACCGGGACCATCCGTCACAATCCGGCCCCTACTCGTTTTAAGAATCACAATGAAAATAGCTGTATGTTGAAGTCCAACTCAACGCCATTTAGTTGCTACCGATATCGCTCGGAAACATTCCGAGGTCATCCGGGTTCACGCTTTGACCCATATCTTGGTACCCGGCCTAGGCATCACTATTTAAAGAGCTTTTTGTTTAAGTCCTTATCAACAGTTTTCATTTGAGACCAATATTGGTCA
Organism: Urophora cardui; assembly: GCA_960531455.1. Lineage (NCBI taxonomy): Eukaryota > Metazoa > Arthropoda > Insecta > Diptera > Tephritidae > Urophora > Urophora cardui. The sequence continues at coordinate 110,905,270 of OY482674.1, read as the reverse complement.
TAAATTTTCGGGGTCACTCGGTTCCACGTTTTGGCCCATATCTGGAGACCCGGCCTAGGCATCCCAATGAAAATAACTGTGTGTTGAAGGCATGCTCAATACCTTTCATTTGATACCAATATTGCTCAAAGACTTGCTGGGTCACTCTGGGTCCACATTTAGGCCTATATTCCGAGAATCTACTCCATATGAATCTACTTTTACAAAATCATAAAGATCGGTTGATTACTTTGGGAGTCCATAAATAGCACACACACACACACACACATTCATTTTTATATAATAGACAAAGGGAGCGCGCTATCCTTCGATTTCTGGCGGATTTCGAATTAGATGAGATAATGTGATCAAGGAGGGGGTTCAATATACCTAATGGTCACAGTACAAACCTCAAATAAATCTATCTATCTAGGGTAGGGGGTGCACAGCTCATATATTTAAGGTCTTGGGTTAGAGGTCTGAGCCTTTAAAACGTAATATTCTAATAGCTTCGTTCGCCTTTTTTAACAACTCTTTAAAAGCAAATCAAAATAAAGTCTTCTCATTCCTTTTGTATCACCATTTATAAATCTCGAAGAACCGCTTTTGACTCTATAAGTATGTATAAATATGTAGCTATGTATGTATGTCTGTACATACCCTGCAGGGAACTCAATAACTAGTGAGCAAAATTTCTAGTTCCGAACTAGCGAAAAGGTGTCAAAAATGAACAGATCAATTGTAGTTAGAGCCTCGCCAGTTCAGGAGGAGTGAATTGAGTGACCATTATAAGACACACTTTGATTTTTATGCTATTTCGAAGTGACAAATTTCTATTAAAATTTTTCGTTCATTCAATTGCCGTCGGCTTTGTATATTTCTGCAATTCTCAGATGTTTAGTGAAGCATTTTATATAAAGAGTTTTTATTTACATCTTAAGTTGTATGAAATTATGCTTTTCCGATCCCTCAGGCTTATTTTTAATTTTTTTATTTTATTACTTTTTAAATATTTTTGTAAACTTTTATGAAATAAATAAATAAAAAAATATTAGTCAAAAAAAAAAAATATCATCCACCTCGAAACCGACAGGATTCGAACCCGCGCCTCTCAGATTGAAACGCAAACGCGTTAACCACTTCGATCGCGCCACTAGCTTTAAACGTGTCAAATGCTGCTCTTAAGTGGCAGACACAAAACTGTGGAATTTCTAGGAGTTTTTATCTAGTTCAGAACTACTGAAATTGTGCCAACAAACGAACTAGTGCAAACTGTAGAATGTAGTAGTATGTAGTTCAGAACTAAGGCAGATGGTGACAATTGACACCGCCTAGGACATCCGGGCGTGTTAAATTCGCCAGTTGATAACATGCAAAAGAGATTTAGCTCGCACTAGTAGCGCCGAAAAATGCACTAGAAGCGACCTAGTTCAGCACTAGAGATTTTCCCTACAGGGTATGCACGTTTAACACATTTCATGCGCATCTTCTTGTCACCTTAAACAGCTTCAAGCCGTGATTAATGTAATAAATAAGTAAATAAGTGTGCGAACTGGATTCTACTTAGGCATCACACACACAGCTTTTTTGTGAATTTTAACTAGAAGCTGCGCTACTTTTTCGACTTCTAGCCACAGCTGCACGTCACCTTCGCTTTCAGTCTTAAACAAAAGCTTACGCGTTGTTGAGTGGTTTCTTGCTTAGCTCGCATTTAAAAAAACAGAAAACTAAAACAAAAAAGTATAAAATATAAATACATATAATAATTTTAAAGGACTTTAAAGCAAACAGTTAAACCAGTGAAAATGTTTAAAATTATATTAGGTGCAACATTATGCGTGGCCATGTTTGGCACTTTGGGTTAGTATTGGTGCTTTTTATATTATTATTTATAATATTTTTTTTAAATTTATTTGCTTGTGTAAAATATCACAAATATCACAGGTGTATCCTTCCAACTAACCTGTCCTTTCCAATTGACTTTGATTTATTTTGTGTTGGGCTATTCAAATGCCTACTTATTCACGTTAGAAATATAATGGAATATTCCAGATAATTTCAAAAGATGTCTGATGTTCCAATTATCATCTCTTTTACGCTGCGATTATGTTTGAGCTGCAACGAATAGTGAAGATGTATAATACGGTATTAATAGTGGCTATAGCTAACAAGAGTGAATAGTAAGCTCCATCATAAAATCCATCGGAGATTCCTGTTTACGAATTATTGCTCCTTTTTAGCTTTGCTAAAACAAGGGCACACCCTTTTTAAATCGTGAAATTACTTCAGGAATACCTCAGAGAAACAAATCACATAAAAATGAATTTAATAAGATTATAATGGCTACTTGTTTTTAATAAAGTTGTTTAATAAAAAAAAAAAAACAATTTAAGTGCCGCATTGACCTAGTGCGTAGAATGCTCGTGCTGCCATGCAAGAGGTTCGAGTCCTGTCCTGGACAAATATCAAAATTAATAAATTAATTAACTTACACTCCGTCTGTTTTTTAGCCCTTTAGACACGGTGGGCAGGAAGCGACGATAAGTTACATGAAAATGTCGACAAAAGAGGAAAGTGGGGTTGTGTTATGTGATGTTTATAGATGAAACATCCGTTGAAATTAAAATCCGAGCTGCTCCTTTTTCAAGGATATCCACATTTTTTGTTTTTTTTTTTTTTTGTTTGAAAGGATCAAATATTGACGAAATCGAAAATTCGCCAAAGTCCAAATTTTTCCGATTTCAGTACATTATCTGGTAGCTAAAGGATACAAAAACAGTTATTAAAAAGAAAACAGGACACCTGTAGTGGCAAAATCCAATGTGAACAGGACCTAAAAGATAACCACTGAAATATAAAATAACACAAAAAGTACCCACTTTAATTTGCGTATAACTCCTAAAATGTTAACTATACGTGAAAATTCCTTATGATATGTTTCATTCAGAATAAATAAAGCAATATTTCTTTAATATACAATTTTGATGTACCTGCAGTGCTTAATGTACTTTGGTGCATCTAAAGTGAAAATTTTCAGAAAAACGTACGTTTTTTTTAAGTTCAAATATTTTGCTAGTTTATGTAAATATTTTAATCTAATGATCCAACTCTCATTCCTACATATCTATACGTTAATACTCAAAAAAAGTTAGAGCTGAGATACGCGCTAGCTGTGCACGGTGGGCGGGAAACAACAATAGGTTGCATGAAAATATCGAAAAAACGTTGGTCCAACGAATATGCGCCTAGCTGTGCGCCGGTACTAATTTTCGTTAAAAAAAAATGTTGGAGATGTTATTCACGCTTGCTGTGTGTTTATGAAGTAGATTAGAATATCATTTTACGTAAGTTTTTAGCCGGCCATTGTTTTTTCGATATTTTCATGCAGCCTATTGTTGCTTACCGTCTACCGTGCACAGCTAGCGCGTATTTCGCATTGCAAACTTATTCATGCATACCGGCGTTAGAATTATTTCTAATTTTGTAGTTGTTTTTTTTGCTTAATTGTTATTTGATAATACATCATGATTCTCCTGCTTCTGCATTTAATTTATATTTATTGCTTTATAGTAGGTACGAGTATTTCACGTACACATAAACAAAATAAATGAAAAATGCCGTTAATTTGCCTTTTCCTGGCTTCGTTGCTGTTGTTATTTATTAGCATTTTTAATCACGTTTTAAACAAGCTTGCTGCGATAGCGATCAGCCAGACTGACGTTTTAGTAGCACTTAGAAACTTATATATTTTTCATGCACTGCGAGCAGAAATAATAGTCCTTATGCAACTAAGTTTCAACCTAAACCAAATACAGTACATTAAAGTGTTTGATTAAAGTTAATTTACTGAATAGAATCAAGCATGATTCGAAAAACGAGTCTGAGCGTATATACATACATATGTACGTTCCCTTCTTATGCATTACGCTCCATATTATTTCTTCGTGCGATATTTTTTTTTCGATAAAGAAAGCAAGTGAGCCAGTTACCCGAGATATTAGTCGTCATAGAGCTATTCAAATGCCTACTTATTCACGTTAGAAATATAATGGAATATTCCAGATAATTTCAAAAGATGTCTGATGCTCCAATTATCATCTCTTTTACGCTGCGATTATGTTTGAGCTGCAACGAATAGTGAAGATGTATAATACGGTATTAATAGTGGCTATAGCTAACAAGAGTGAATAGTAAGCTCCATCATAAAATCCATCGGAGATTCCTGTTTACGAATTATTGCTCCTTTTTAGCTTTGCTAAAACAAGGGCACACCCTTTTTAAATCGTGAAATTACTTCAGGAATACCTCAGAGAAACAAATCACATAAAAATGAATTTAATAAGATTATAATGGCTACTTGGGGCGTTTTTTCGCCCTCTCTTTCGAGAATTATTCTTTAATTTACTTGTTGTAATTTATACAAAGCTTGGAAGATGAATTTTCTTATGATAAATATATGTAAGACTAATTGCAGCTTAGTTTCACTAATCTTTCATTAAAATCAGTTTTAGATGGAGATTTCCCCTGCCCGCTTTAAGCACTTCTTCCGATACTGAAAATTGAGTACAGAATAATTCTGTGGTCACAAGCAATAATCGCTTAAGTCGACTTAGGAAGATTTCGAGTTATATATACCACGTTGTTCTCCTTTTAAAACACTATATTTCTGTAAAACCCCCATGCTTATAACTTAATTCAATCAAAAGATATAAATAAAAACATTTAGGCTTAACTTACAATAGAGGTATATTAAACTTGCTATATCAGCCAAAGTAGACGTATATACTTAATCAAATGTCTTCATGACATTTTGTTTTATTTACAAAATTTGATCGTTACATTGTGGATGGCTCACTGATTTTGCATCCATAGTTTTTAATCGATTTTTATGATTTGTTAAAAAACGCTTTCGAATATAAAAATCAATTTATCTCGAAATCATTTTTTAAGACTTAAGCGATTATTGCAAATTGCCACAGAATTGTTAGCAGGCCATCTGGATGAAATCGTTGGACCATGCGGTGTGCTATAGAAATTCGACCGTTTTCTGTCAATTCACTTTGCGCTGATATTGGTTTAATAGATTTCTAAGATTACAAATAATAAACCAATGCACTTAGGTAGATTTTCAAGTTTTATGCGGCCAAAATTGAATTTTGTGAAGTTGTTACAATTACAGAAAAAACATACTCACATATTGTAAATAGACTGGGGAACAATAACTCATCGTTTTTTTCCCGACCCCATAATCAGCACTTGCTCCCAGATGGTCGAAGCTTAACGTATCTAAAGTTAATATTTTAATTTTTTCCCCCATATTTTTAAGTGCTAGTTTCAACGTGAGTATTTATTATTTAAAGCATTTCATTTAAGTTATCGTGATGGATTCTAAATTTTCAAGTGGTTATTAACACTTTTCAATAATATCCTTGATTTCCAATAATTCTAAGTTTATAGTTTTAAGCTTTTAAAGTTGGGATATTTTAAAAAAAAAATTTCACTCTTTTTTGTGTTCAAAATTGATTTTGTTATGTTGCTCTGTCAGACTCAGTCAAATTAACCCTCTGACATGATATCTAGTACAATTAGTATTTTTCCGGCTAAAAATTACGTCGCACAAAGCCGCACTTCACTACTAGATACAGGGTTTTTCATATGTACCTACAACAATTTTCTTTTTTTGTGTTTTATATTTGATTTTAATGCTTATATTTCTAACGCATATCTTGGTTAATGTAGGTGATGCTCGAAAGTAACCGAGATATTTATAAGCGATTATTGTTAACTTTTTAGGCAGTATTTTTAGTATTTCCAATTTTTCAAAGTCAAGGAAATACTTATCATGAAAAGGGGCTAAGAATTCTAAAGATTCATTTTTCTAGAAGATTTTTGAGTATGCAATTTCGCAGCTCATTCAATTTTAATATAATAATATGCAACAATTAACTTTTTAAAAATTTTCATTGGCTTTTCGGAAATTTTAATTGGAACGGTCTCACTTACATACATGGCAAGCACCCTGCAGAAAAAAATTTCTAAAATCGACGGAATTTTTAGAGCATTGAGAATTGCACTTTTTAAACTAAAATTGGTTGGCTACATAACAGCACACTTAGAAATTTCCTCAAAATTTTCAATAAATTCTGGCCTCGCTTTGAAATTTTTAATCCATTTTTAGAAATTTCTACGATTTTTCAGATTTTTTCCATAAGCTTAGAAATCCTGATTAAAACGATTTTATTGAAAAATTGTTTATATTTTTAAACGAAAATAAGAAAGTAAAATTTTCGACAGAATTCTTGGAAATAAATTTAAAAACTCTGGCGTATGATTTTTTTTTTGAGTCACTGTATATATTTTTCAATAAAATCGACTTTTAACACAAATTATTAAAATTTTGCATTAAACAAGCAATTTGGAATTGATGTAGACAATAAAATATTTTTGGCCTCATAAAACTTGAAAATCTACCTATGTGCAATGCAAAATGCAATGTATAGAAGGGTTTTAAAACCTTAAGTAACATTCTACGTCTCCTTTAGGATATGCCACCGCCCCCAATTAGTTAGGCTACTTGTGTGTTTTTATGCAGTCAAATTTTGCAAAAGTTCGTTGCTTAAGTCTAATGTTTGCTTTTTTAAGTTGCACAGAATGGAGTATCTATATTATTAATACGCTAACATAAATTTCGTTCCATCTTCTCCGTCGAAACTACTGAACCGATTTTAAAACTAAGCACACCATTAGAAAGGTATTGCTCTCAAATAGAACTGCGCCAATTTTCATGAAAATTGGTTGGAAAATGTGTCCGCAATCGTCGTTGGAAAATTGCCGTGTGGTTGTTGTTGCATGCTTTTGCACACAACAGAGCTGTCTCAATGCGCAAGCATATGTAGCTGACTTTGTGCGTTTTCACCAAACTTAACATGCAATTCTGAACATGTTTGGCTGGATGTGGTGTGTAGTTTCAAAGAAGCAGAAACGTAAACAGTTAGCAAAAGCACTACAACAAAAACATAAGGTCAAGTAATAAGAAGGATAAGAAAGAATAAGTAGGAAAGAAATTAACGAAAGAAAAGAGCAAAAATAGAAAGAAAGAAGTAGGTAGAAGTATTATGACGATTAACGACAACAACACCAACAACAACAACAACAGCAAAATAGTAGCAGTGAAGGTAACAACAAAAAGTGCAGCATCAACAGAAACAACAACAAAATAGTAACTGTGACAATAACAACAAACAATTATATAAAAACTATAGTTGTACCTTAGTCATAGGGTTGCCAGACGTACTTATTAGATCAGTACAATTCTGATTTTTCGTGCCCCGTACTGATGGTTTTAAATACCTTAAGAAATACTGATTTTTTGGGTTTTGATACTGATTTGTACTGATTTTTAGCCGACACTAAAAAAATTCATTTTTATCACCCTCCACTGTTAATTTTCCAACTGTTTTCATTTGACGTTTGTAGCCATGAAACAATTAGGAAGGAGGCCGCAACGCGAACGTTATACATATGTCATAGAAATATGATTGACAGTTAACGATACTGAAACAAAAACTAAATGCCAGTAATAAAGACGATTTCTCCGCATATATTGATTTTTTTTTTGTTTGAAGGCAATGTACTGATTTTTTTGGGAAAGGTATCTGGCTTACTTACACCCACAAAAAAAATAGTGTGAAATCAACCAAAAATCAACAAATTTTGTGGTTAATTTTTTTCAACACGATGCTTAATGTATGCCATCATGTAATCGTGTAAATTTAACACTACTGTCAAGTGTTAGTTTAACAGGATGACAACTGTAGAATTAACACTAAAAAGTATTGAGTCTTCCTGTTGATTTTACAATTTTAACTAGTTAATGTTACAATAAAAGCTGGTTAAATTAACACGAAATGGTCCTGTTGAATTAACAATAACATCTTTTTGATTTTACATTAAATTTATTGTTAAATTAACTAGAAAGTCTTATTGATTGTACAATTTATTTTTTTAAATAAAAAAACATATAAAACATAAAATATATAATCATCACTTCAATTAAGCACATTCGTACATCACCCGCACAACTGACCAAATTGAAGGCGTCCTTCTCATACGAACACAAATGTACCGGCGATAGTTTATACATGGGCGATAGTACTATCACTTGCACCGAGTAATGTTTGGCCGCTAATGCAACAACCGCATGCTGCACGCAAACCCCCATTCGCTAAAAAACCTCCTCGTGATATTGCAACCTTTGAAGAGGAAAAATAAAATATTGAACATTAAATACTTTTAGAAACAAAAATGTAATCCTCTTTTAACTAACCTGCAAACTGAAAATATAAATCGAAAACCCACTATCGCGAACTGGCAATGATGATTCCTTTTTTTTTTAAAATAATTTGCGTTTTGCACGAAAGTCAGACTTCAAATGATCAAAAAAATTATGTATGTTTCAAAATAGTTTTGACGTTCTTTTTTAACACTTTTTTTTAGATTACATTGACACTATGGTCGTGTTGAATAAACCAAAATTACAAATGACGTTTATGTTTGAACATTGTTTCGTGTTATATCAACCAAATTTTATTGTTAATTGTGGTTCTTGTTGTTTTCACATTTGTTTTCATGTTGTATTAACACTAAAATTGGGACGTCATTTTTCTAACATTTTTTTTAGTTTATATTGACACTATCATCCTGTTAAATAAACCAAATTCCAAATGACATTTAGGAATAAAATTTTATATTTGAATCATCTTGTATATTTTAAAATTTCTTCATGTTGTATCAACAATAAAATTTGGTTGAATTTACCAAATTTTCAGATGACAGTTACAAAGCCAAAATCATGTTTCAAACATTGTGTAATTTGAAAAAAATTGTTGCTGTTCTATGTGTAAAGATCGATCGTGTTAATTTTACATGAATCGTGTTCATGATTTTTTTTCTGAGTGTAGTCATAAGAAAACTTCTAGAAAAACTGTCGAGTTTCGACAGTAGGCAGCCCTCTAGTGTACATAATTAACTAAAGTAGTTTGCATCTCGCAGACACATAACAACTTAAATTTTCCTAAATGACCAGTTTTTAAAATGTTAATTGGCAAATTTGCGTTTATTTTTGTGTTATAAATTAAACATCAACCGTTTGAATTTCAGCGCTTATTTTGCTCTTCATATATTGCAACACAAGTTTGTTGCTTAAGTCTAATGTTTGCTTTTTTTAAGTTGTACACAAGTGTGTAATAGCGTATGCGTGTGTTTGATAGGCAAATAATGTTTAATCATTTCTATTAAAATGTTAATTAATATGCATAAAAATAGACATTAAATAAATAAATGCAAAGCATTTATATAACTAAGACAACAAAAGCAATAAACCCTATGTATACATTTATTTGTCTGCATTGCTGTTTATGCATATTTGTGGTTATCATTTGTTGCTTCACAAGGTCAGCAACAACAGTAGCTGCTGACTAAATGATCAAATGGATACATGCATGCATAGATATGTATATTCATTGATTTGTTTTGCTCTTCTTTTGAGCACTTACCAACTATACTCGTACATGTGGTATTTTACTTATATTAAATTTTAAGTTCTATGGCCGCTGTGGTGCAGTGGGTAAAGTGCTAGCATGCTATGCCAGAGGTCTCGGGTTCAAACCAGGGTCCGAGCCAAACACCAAAACAATTTTTCTAATTAGTAAAAATCCAATTATTGGATTTTGTAAGGGTCACCTCTCGGCAGTGGGCGGCATACCCTCCGAGTGTTTTTCGGCCATGAAAAAGCTTCTCACAAAAAATGCATTCGCCGTTCGGAGCCGGCATAAAACTGTAGGTCCACCCAATTAGTAGGAAAAAGCAAAAGGAGCAAACCTCGAAAGGCGCATAAGATAATAAGAGCGTTAATAATTGTTGAAGTGTATCCGTGTGTGCTTAGTCCTAAGATTATATTCCGTTATACATGGATACATCGCTAAAACAATTAATTTCATTGAGCCTTCTTCTTTTTCCGCACTGTCCAAAAATTTTCCACAAATAAAATGGATCAAGCGTATGCATTTTGTAACAAGTTTTTCTGATTGCCAATTTATTATATGAAACCAAAAAAAAAATAAATAAATAAATAAATAAATCAATAAACAACCGGTTTCCATTGAAACCCCCAAATTTTGAAACAATACAAGTTGTAATCCTTGAAGCAACGGCATTAATCCGTATTAGCAAACCAAAAACTGAAAATAAATATTACGCGTCCATATCTAAACAACAATAAAGAAGCGCAATCGATGCCAAAAGATCAACAGCATTCTTCGAAGCATTTAAAAGCAAAAGTTTTTTGTTTTTTTTTTTTTAATACAAAGAAGTTTTACTACCGCATAACTGTGCAAAAGCAGTCATTAAGCAATTGTATGTATTTCCAAATATACTTCAACCTACATACATAAATAGATGTGTAAATATTTAAGTTCGTTTACTAAAAAAAAACACAATATAATATGCAATTTGCCGTTGAGTGGCTGGCTGGCAAAACATTAATAAATAACGATGATGCTGCAAGTTGTTGACATTTTCATAGGTGTGGGTCGATTGCGTAACTTGCACTTAGCTAATCTGCGTAGTATTGCAGTACTTATTAGTACAAGTTATGCCATCAAGAAAAATAAATCATGGATTTTTTTTACTTAAGCCATTTAAAAGGTGATATATTCACTTCTTACGTGGTAACTCTTCTACTTAATTGGCGCTTAAACGTCTTGACGATGTTGGCCCTGTTCAAAAAAGCTGACCCAGTCATTTCTTTTTCATGATAACTGGTGCCAGTTAGAAGCACCAAGGGAGGCCAAATCATTATCCACCTGCTCTTTTCAACGCAGTGGTGGCTTCTCTTCTCTGCTGCCACCAGCGCGTGTCATAAGAAATACTTTCCAAATTGCCGCCTGTTACAAAAATAAAAAAAAAACAAGTAAGGAAGCCTAAGTTCGAGTGGAATCGAACATTAGATACTCAGCTGTATGCCTTCATTGTTTGTTTGCGTTTGATGGAAACACGGTGGATTTTATATGAAACGAGTGCCGCATAAAGTGGGCGCAGCCACGCCCATTTTCAAAATTTGTATCAATCATCCAACTAAGCATATAAATATTATTGTTAGTGCAAAATTGCATCCCTCTATGACTTTTAGTTACAAAGATGTCACGTTACAAATTCCAAAATGGTGTTCCAGAAATATCTTTGTTATAAAGTAGGCGTGGTCATAAACCGATTTCAATAATTTTTTGCGTGTCTATTAACACAAGTTATAAAAGTGAATAAATCAAGTTTCGTCAAAATATCTCAGTTATTTGTCGAGTTATGGGCTCCGAAATCTCGTAGATTCCTTTGTCTAAAAAGAGGCGCTCTCTAGGAGAGACTATCTCTAGGTGCATTAACTTTTATTTTTTCGATTTTTATAAAGAAATTGATATTTAATCGTTATTTTCTGAGTTTTATTTTTCCCTCAGCAAATAAAAGTTATTTTTTGATTTTTATATTTCGCTCAGAAAATAAAAGTTATTTTTTGAGTTTTATTTTTCGATCAGAATATAAAAGTTATTTTTTGAGTTTTATTTTTCCCTCAGAGAATAAAAATTATTTTTTGAGTTTTATTTTTCGATCAGAATATAAAAGTTATTTTTTGAGTTCTATTTTTCCTTCAGAAAATAAAAGTTATTCTTTGAGTTTTATTTTTCGAACAGAAAATAAAAGTTATTTTTTGAGTTTTATTTTGTTGCTCAGATAAGAAAAGTTTATTTATAAATTTTACGTATTTATGTGACGCGAGCACATTACAAGAATTGCTCGTTTAAAGTTATTAGATTTAAGTAAATGCTTCACATACAACAACTTTATTTCTGTCCTACAGAGTTTCTAAATGCTACATATTTATGTACTTACTCACATACATACATAAAATAACATTTTTAATAGTAAATATGTGCTCGCGTCACATAAATACGTAAAATTTATAAATAAACTTTTATTATCTGAGCAAAAAAATAAAACTCAAAAAATAACTTTTATTATCTGAGCAAAAAAATAAAACTCAAAAAATAACTTTTATTTTCTGATCGAAAAATAAAACTCAAAAAATAACTTTTATTTTCTGAGGGAAAAATAAAACTCAAAAAATAACTTTTATTTTCTTAGGGAAAAATAAAACTCAAAAAATAACTTTTATTTTCTGATCGAAAAATAAAACTCAAGAAAAAACTTTTATTTTCTGATCAAAAAATAAAACTCAAGAAAAAACTTTTATTTTCTGAGCAAAAAATAAAACTCAGAAAATAATCGTTAAAAATCAACTTTTTGGATATCACTTATAACCGTTACGGTCCCTGTATAAAACTTTCAATGTTTGATCCTTAATAAGTGGGCGTGGCACCGCCCATTTTCCAAAATTTCATCAAATTTCTTCATAAGGGCCTGAGCTCAATACGTGGGTGAAATTTCATCGCTCCAGCTATGTTAGTGGCTGAGATACCAAATTTCCGATTTTTTCTATATAGGAAAAGTTGGCGTGGTCATGGTCCGATTTCGCCCATTTTCAATACCAACCGTGCCAGTCTCGATACCAACCTGCATTCCAAATTTCATCAAAATATCTCAATTTTTGCGCGAGTTAGAGTGCGTACGGACGTACGGACGGACAGACGGACGGACATGGCTCAATCGATTTCTCTTTCCACCCTGATCATTTTAATATATATAAGTTCATATCTATCTCGATTATTTCATTCTGTTACAATCCACCGTTATGAAATCAAAACTATAATACTCTGTGTACTAGTACAGCTGAGTATAAAAATTCATCATGCCAAAAAAAGATAGTGAATAAAGGAATAGGGCAAATCTGAAAGAGTGCTGGAGAAGCGGAAAATTAAAGCCTGTCCTGTCAGATGGATTCTACCCAGACTCTTCAATGTTTAGAACGTGTATCCATGGACGCTGTGCTGACACTTAAATACCTGACAGCGCCCCGAAAGTCTGGCTTATGTATGTTCGTTAGTAAGCAGTTAGTGAATTCATCGTAGGCTGCGTCACCCGTCACTTCCCGTTTGGACCTAGTTTTGCTTTCTTTCATAAGTTTTTTAGCCGCTAATGTGTCCGCTTTTGATGCAAACACCAAACTCGTTAGCTGTGGCTTCAAGTTTCCCTTTTGATTATTCCCACCAACTCCTTCGCGGTTATCTTTTGTCGAAGCCTAAAAGCAAGGTCATGGATTTCTCCATAGAAACCGTCAAATGACCCTGTGTATTAGGCCGTCTCGCCTTACAGGGACGCAAAAATAAAGTTCGCCGTACGCCCCCACATATTATGTCTTTTGGGAAAACATTTCCGGAAAAGTTTTTTATTTTTTTTGGACGCCGCTAGATGTCGCTGGAATTTATTTTTCACATATCTTCGGTATTTATAGTCCGATCTCTAAATTTAATACACCAATGTCTTTGGCTTGAATTGGCGGCTTATACTATGGAATATTATTAACCCTATGTGCGCCATTGCGGTCACTACCACCCAGTACTTTGTTTATACCACCCTAATGTACATTTTTTATGCCTGCATATTAAACGTAGTCAAAAATCATTAACCTTCTGCAAAATAAGTATTCCGATCGCTTGAGCAGAACCCGAAATAACACACGTTCAAAGTTCCGAGGAATATAGGGTTTTCGGTTCCTTTGGTCCTTTAGGTTAATTTTACAGAAAATTTTTCTGAGGAGACCCCTAATAAAATTTTATGCCAAATAATTTTCTAGAACATTTCAACCCTTTATCGACCTTAAAAAGACTATTTTTGCTGATTTTCTAAAAAAAATGGAACAAAATAACCCTTTATTGGAATTTCAAATCAAAAATTAAAATTTTTTCGTTGAAATAAAATCTTACGACCAATCAAAGTTTAAAATTTAAATCTCAAAAGTTTAAATGAGAAAAATTTTAAGATTTAAACCAAAAAAGTATGAAATTTATTCCAATAAATACTTAGAAATATTTAAACTTTTGTAAGAGAATAAGAAACTTGTAAACTTTCGAAAGTTCCAAATTTAACCCAAAAAAAAGTTTTAAATTCCTTTCAAACCAAATGAAAGCTTAAAAAATATTCCAATATTTATAACAGTGTGCGATTATCAGCATTGCCCTCAAGCACCAGTCAATACCATTTTAACGCAGAGCCCGTTAAGAGGCAATGGATGTCCGTAAAGAGCTGGTGTTGGTAAAATTGGCGTTGCACCCTAATTGGTGCCACAAAATTGTATATGCCACTTTTCTAAGTCAATTTTTTTCCACAGTGAAGGCTCTCGTCCATTGTTTCCTCCTTCTTGGTATCCCTTACTATCGTCTGGTGTCGATGTATGTGTAGAATGATGACCCAGCGGATCTGTGGATACCTGACCAGTGGAAGCCTTGACGTCAGCTACTCTGGAACTAAGATTTTCTACGTACATTTTAATATTCCGGATGTCATTGGCACACTGTGCCATCGTCGCCATCAATCGGCTCAGTTGCTCGAGACTGGCATTAATGTGCCGACGTCCCATGGCTACTGCTCCTACCTTCATTCTTCAGTAGATATAAGTTTCAAAACCTACTACATGAGAATCCGCAATCAAAAGCAGCTCGTCTTGTTCTAGGTTTCTACATCTGTAAGGAATATTTTTAATGTTTAACTCGATTTCTATGTTAATCAAGTGTTTTGCAAAGTAGTGGATTATTATTCAGTTATCTATTCAGTCTAAGTTCTTTACACTGAAATCTCAAAAATTCACCCGCTTTAAAATGTCCACTGGTTTTCCTTAGTTAAATTAGCCAGCCCTTAAGAAATCCAACTTTCGCTAGGAAAACTTATATCGCTCTGCATCTAAGCCGAGGCAAAATACTTTGCATATACAGTAAATCATTACCATATATTAAGTAAATTTAATCATGCATACAAAATATTGTTTAATAATTTTTTTTAAACCAAGAAAACGACAACATTATATTTTCTTATGTTCATCACTCATCTCATGTGTTGTGTATAAAAAAAAATACATACATAAATAAATAAAAAAAAAAGAAATATCTACTCATCATTCTAGTACTTCATCCATCTACACTGTCTAGGTAAGCAATTTGAATGAAATATTATTAATGTCTTGCATTTTATGCTCTCTTTCTCTCTCTCTCTCTCTCTCTCTCTTTCTCTCTCTTTTATCTCACACAGCTAATGCCCAATGCCAGCAACCGAATGGTACTCAAGCCATTCCCGGCTCCTGTGACGCTTACATTCAATGTAAAAATGGCATTGCCGAGGAGCAACTCTGTCCCGATGGTCTACTCTACAATCCCAACTCGTCTGGCTACCCTTGCGGCTATCCCATTGACGTAGATTGTCCACAGGCACGCACGCAGCCGCCTCAACCGACCGAAGAGTGCCCCCGTCAATTCGGTTACTTTGCCATGGGTGATTCACGTAATTGTGGTCAATTCAAAAATTGCGCCTCCGGACGTGGTTACATTTTTGACTGTCCCGAGGGTTTGGCTTGGAACCAGCAGACATACAAATGTGATTGGCCCGATCAAGTGCCCGATTGTGATGCCGAAGCATTTTTGGGCTTTAGATGTCCACCCAGGGCAGCACCACGTGCCCAATTTATTGGCGAACCCGAGCTGGAATACGAGTTCTATCCATCGAATGATAATTGTCAGGTATATTTCATTTGCATAGAAGGTCGTCCGCGTCGCATTGGTTGTGGTGAGACGAGCGCTTTCAATCCGGAAACGCTAAGTTGTGATGATATTGAGAATGTGCCAACGTGCAGCCCCGAAATTAAACAACGTGGTTTGGAGATTAAAAATGCACGTGAATCGGCGAAGGCGGCGAAGGTGGCCGCAAAATCGGTGGCTTTTATGAAGAAGAATCAAATTTTGTAGATAATAGTTAAATACAAATGAAGTGCTTTTAATTTAAAAATGTTTTTTTGTTTGATTTGTTTTGTTTAAATATCTAGTCCATAACGAAGAAATAATGTTAGAGATCAAATAAAAATTGGCTCAAAAAACTATTTTTCATTCAATACTTTATATTTAAGGGGTTTATTGTTCAGTAACTGGTTATTTGTCTGCTTAAAGTAACTTGTTTGCCAAAAAGAAGGCTTAGGGTGCTTTGGGATGGGAAAAGAGTGAGGTCAGAGGCGCGAATTCAATTCGAGGTTTTCACCATAAAGTAGGTCTGCAAGGCCTACGGAAAGTGCCAATGCCGGAAACAGGATAGGAATTTTGACCAATAGTCAGGCGGCTCCGAGGGCTCTGGTTTCTGTAATGGTGCCATCAACTCTGGTCGGGCAATGTAGAGAATTGGTCAGTCAGGCTTGCCAAGTCGACATAGCGTATTCCTGCTCTGGGTGCCAGGACACCGCGATATCCAATGCAATGAAATGGCAGATGAGCTGGGTTTCATCAAGGGCGGATTCTCTCGGCACTGGTTCGCGGAGGCTAAAATCAGATGGAGGCGGAAGTCTGTGGTCTTCATATAATGAGATGCGATCCTCAGCCATTCTAAATATGGACAGAGGGAATATTTCTCTGGCTAACTGCGGTATTTACAGGATTTTGGACCATTACACACTGGTCAGCCCCCATACACAAAAGTCAAAAACGTTGGTGCTTGAAAAAGAAATTTCTGTCATGCATTTCCGTGGGAAATATATTGAATTTTATGGAAAACCTCCTTCTATATGCAATAGCCACCATTAAATGTTACTTTGGCTCGTTTAAAGTCAACACATTTGAAAAAAAATTTTTCTGGAAAAAGTTTGTGTAAATAAGTGTATTATGATTTTTGCGATATTTCAAGTTTGAGTGCTAAAAAAAAATGCGGATAACTATGGAAACAGTGAAAACAATTTAGTTTTAGCAAAATACAAGATGAAGAAATCTTGGCTTTTCTATGAGCGTAATTTTCAAGCATTAGCATTTTCATTTAAACTTTTAACAATTAAGGAACACTCTGGACCAGGTCTTTTAAGCAGATTTGAGTTCTTTCAAGTCTTCTCTTAAGAAGCCTGTTTATACATTTTTCCCTTTTTTTCCCTTTTTCTTAAAATATCATATTAAATGTAACTAGTCTATACAAAATATTGTTGCCCTTTTACGATTTTTGTATATATTTACATCGACTGTTTTCGATAAAACTTTATTTTCGATAAAATCTGAGTAATTGAGTTTTGTAACTTTGTTATTTGACATCGGATTGTCATTAGTTTAGTCTTTGGAAGCTCTATATTTTCTTCTAATGTCCTTTTGACCTATGAAGTCGTTTTCACATAGTTAAGTCACCTAACCAAGTTTTTCGTCCAAAATATGCTTTTGTTTCACAAGAAAAAAATCGCCAAAAATAAAATATTTATCGGATCTCTCTGATATTACGCTTAAAGTCTTTGCAATTAAACGGCCAAATTTTTAAAGTAATTTTTAAACTTTTTATAAAAACTTAATTTGGAAATCAAAATTTTTTCAAAAATCACAAAAAATCCACAAAATTTTGACTTTGACCAGCTTTCGCTCAGCGAGCCTTTCGAACAAGATACTGCTTGCGCTTATCGCATTTGTAACTCCAGAGAAAATAATTTTTGAATGAAGTGATAACAAAAAACACAAAATTACCGTTATCTCAAAAACCTAACTATACAAAAAATTAAAAAAAAAAAATAGTTCCAAGCTCAGCAGGTCAATTCCTATCCTCCCCCATTCCTAGTTTTCTTGTTTTTTTTTTTTTGCTGTAAACTAGCGTTAGTGGTGGGCGTGGATTACAACATATATGCTTTTAATTTTTCTGAAATATGAGTCGTATAGTGGGACACCAATGTGCAAAATTTGGTTTCGGTAGGTTCATCCGTTTCCAAGAAACTGAGTTTTGTCCCACTCTCCATACAAATGTGACCAGTGTGCATTAGTACAAATGCGGCCCGATTGGGATTGAACAACAACAACTGTCCCAGCTGTAGTCTTCTTGGGATGGAGGAGATTAGGTGTGGAATGCACATTAATCATAATGTATGATGTTCAGATTTTGTATTCTCTCTCGAGAGAGACGAAATTTCAACTCTTTAAGGTCAAGGGTATGAAATAAGAAATAGACAAGTTTCTCAGGCAAACTTTTCTATCGATTTACTAGGTAGCAACAAATAGCATATATGGATAAGAGGGTGCAGTCTGCTGAAACTCCACACTAGATGTCACATTTCGCGCGAGATGGGACCCTCGAAAAGTTTTACTCATTTGTTTTTAAACAAGTAAAAGTTTTCTAGGGTCCCATCTCGCGCGAAATGTGACATCTATTGTTGAGTTTCAGCACCCTCTTATTCATATACCCTATTTGGTAGGAAAGTAACCCGCAGAATTCCTAAATCTAGGCACAGAACACCCCAACGTAACCCAGACCACTATATACAAACATATGTATATGGAACTTTTTGACTTCAGTGTATCTTCATGCCGATTGAAATGTTGGATGGATGAAGGAAAATGTTTCAAAAGTGGTTTTAGTGCTAAATTTATGTCATTGGAAAAAGTATATCGTCGCTGCGGAAGAAGAAAGACGCATGTCAGTAATTTGTCGACGAAAAAAGGCGCATTAAAAATATGTCGGGGAAGAAAGACGCTTTACAAAACATGTCGACGAAGATAGACGCATTAAACAATATTTCGACGAACAGAGATGCATTAGCATTAATATTGACAAAGATAAAATCGAATACGTCTCTCTTTCCTAAAAACTATTTAAATGCGTCTTTCTTTATAGTAAAAAAAAATAAAGCGTCTTTCGTCGTTATCAAAAAAATAAAGAGTCTTTCTTTCGAAAAATATTTTTAATGCGTCTTTCTTTGAAAGAAAAAAAGTTTACGTCTTTCTTCCTCAACGAAACAGTTTGCGTCTTTTTTCTTCTATAGCGACGATATAGTCTTTGAAGGCAATCTTAAATGAATATGAGCTCCTATTCCTATTAAATACAAACCATTATAGCATCTTTTCCTTATTCAAAAATATATAATATCTTAATCTCTCCTCTCTCTTCCACCAAACAGCTTCGGCCGCAGCTGAAGGCCCTTGTCCATTTCCCAACGGACGCTTCGCCGACGACTCACAATGTGACGCCTATGTGGAATGCAAAGATGGCATAGCTGAGTCAAAACTCTGCCCCGATGGTCTGCTCTTCAATCAACGCACCAAAAATGCCGGTGATTGCACTTACTTACCCTTCACCACGTGCAAGGATCGCACACGCCTACAACCGGCCAACGGGACCGACGAATGTCCACGTCAATTTGGTTTCTATCCAACGGGTAATCCGAAAAATTGCGGCGTCTATAGAAATTGTGCTCATGGTGTGGCCACACTCACCAAATGCCCCGAAGGTTTGGCATTCAATGTTGAATCGTATCAATGCGATTGGCCCGATTTGGTTGCGGATTGTGATGCTGAAGGTTTCTTGGGTTTCACTTGTCCACCAGCAGAGACCGCCACTGATGTGGAGGGCGAAGTGGATGTGGATCGTGAGGGCGATTTGCGTTATTATCGTCATCCGAAGACATGCAAGAAATATTTCGTTTGTGTTAATGGACATCCGCGCTTGTACAATTGTGGTCGGTATTTGGCTTTTAATGTGGAGACGAAATTGTGTGATTTCTACACACACGTGCCGGAATGTTATGCGTTGTTGAAGGAGAAGAAAGCGACAGCGGCGGCGGCGAATGCGGCAGTTGAAGCTGCCGATGCTGCAAAGGAACTTAGAGGTTAAAGCTGTGCTGCACTTTTTGTGTCGCTGTGTCAAGTATTAGGTTGGCGAGATTTTTTTGTTTTTTACAGTTGAATATAGTCAAAATAACTTTAAAAGAAATCAGTATGTAATACTTTTTGTATGAACAGAGTAATCTATTAATAAACAATTACATAAATTAACTAAATTTAAACCTTGTTTTCTTGAAAAATGTCGTATCTACACCTTTTCCAGTTTAAGTTCAGAAAGGTACAATTGAATTTCAGAAAATTACAATTGAAGTTCAGAAAATTACAATTGAAGTTCATTTGGAAATTCTGAACTTCAATTGTAATTTTCTGAACTTCAATTGTAACTTTCTGAACTTAAACTGGAAAAGGTGTAGTTCTGGAATCCGATTGAAAGTGAAAATGATAACAAATCTAAGTTTTAGGGAATTCTTTTCTTGGTGTTTTCCAAATGGCAATATTTGGTGCAGTTTAGAGATTTGTTTTCAAACAAAAGAAAAATGTGGAAATAAAATTTGGGTCAATTTGAAATTAAGGGCCTTATTTTGTAAAACGCAACGCAACGCAACGAGTCACCCAGAGTCACTTATTGTCGTGTTCGTATTTTGTATCTCTTTAGGTGACTGTAAGTGACTCGAAGTGAATGTGTTACGTTTTTTTGGTGAGTATGTTACGTTTTTGGTATTTTATAAAACGCAAAGTGACGAAAACGGTCACTTTAACTGTCAAAAGAGTCACTTCCTTTTGTTCGAGTGAGCATTCGATATAGTTTAATTTGCAACGGCTAAAATTAGTCAATTAAAAAAAAAAACGGGGTATCAATCGACGCGTTTCAATCTCGCGAACCCGAATATGATGCTGAACTAATTTTTTCTTTGATTTAAATATAACAGTTGTTAATAAAAATGTTTTAACTTTTGTCTTGCTTCTTGCACAAACACGAACACACAAATGCATCTTATTTTTTAACATTGGATAACACGTACATATATTTATATTAACTGCATTACACACACATTTTTTAATATGTTGCATATACATAAATAATATATTTTATTCAAAAAAAAAAAAAAACTAAACAAAACACGTATGTATGTATTTACACACAATGTCAACAAATACTTTTTTTTATTTTTGTTGACTTCCCACTAAACACTGAAAAAGAAATTCTCAAACGTTTGAGAAAATATTGTTTCTAAATTTGAGAATCAGCATATATATAATTTGAAAATAAACATATTTTCAAGTGTTCAACAAACATTGTTAATCAATTTTAGAATAACTTACAACACATTCGAAAAAAAAACTTGTTTCGCATTTTGTACCATTTCACGAATTTCATCATGTCAAGGTTTCAAGGAACGAAGACATTTTGTAGTTTGCAAGTTTCAATCAGCGTTCGTTGTTTTACGTGAGCAGTCTCTTAACGGTTGAAATGATGGTTGAAAATGATTGCGTATAATAATGATTCTGTATTTCTTACTCTTATTTTATTTGTTTGTTGCTTTTTGTGAAGTTACACAAACTTTATTAAAGCCATAGTTTGTTTCTCACATGTGTGTATGCATATTAAAAAAGATATTAATATACTCATGTGACTGTACAAAAGGCACCGGCGAAATTCACCCGCACGGGTAAACGAAAAACATCACATCAGAGAACAAATATGTAATACATACATACATCTATTGGTTGCATTCCATTTCGTACTAACTTTGAAATTGATTTCAGAAAATGAAATCTATCAAATTGAGAATCAGCCCAAAATCTCATTCTAAAAATGTGCCTTTTTGGTTGAGAACGCTATCAAGAGAAATTTGAGGTGCATTTGATAACTAACGTTTGATATTTGACAATAGGGTTACTTCTCAAATGAACCTCAAATTAAAAATGAAGAAAAATGTTTATTGGGTTGCCAGCTGCCAACTTTTCAGAATTACCTACTCGACAAAATACCTCTATTAATAAAAAAACGCATTAAAAATTACTAAGGAAACTAAAAAAACAAAATAGGTGGCACATAAGTAGAGCTCGGATAATAGGTGAAAATCAAACGCCTAAAATTATGCTACATAATGTTTGTGAGCACACCCATTGGCAAGTGTAAGGGTGGGGTGATTTCGGGTCTGAGCCCCCCGTGAATGCAACTAGATTTTTTGCTTACTAGGATGCCAGAAAAATAAATTATTAAGGTTTTTTATGGGTTGGACGTGAAAAATTGCAAAGAAAGCTACAATAAATAAATATAATAATAAATAAAGTATAATAAATAAATATATAATTATAAAGAAAGAAAATTAAAAATTTGTAGTGACTCGCGTAAATTTGAAACAAAATCTTCGCACGTGAAGGAAAAGCAATTACAGTTTCAAACCAAATATATTTTTAATGAAAATGAGGCAAGTGCATATTAGCAAATGGAATATATAACACATCTTTTTAATTTGTAGTGGTCTGACTTTAAAAATTTGCATATTTTAGGTAAAAAAACTTGATTTCCTATTTTTCTTATGACCATTTCAGTGTTTACATTTTTCCAATTGGATACTCGGCATAATTCTATATCTGTAAAAATGCAAATTTCTCTCGTGGTAAAAATGGTTTTGCATTTTTGTTTATGAGTTATTGGAACATTAACTATACCATAATTTACTTACTTTTCCCAAATTTTATTTTCATTTTTCTAGCTGTCCTCTGCATTTTTTTCATGCGAATTTACAAGTCGAAAAAAACTGCGCACTAGAAAATAATATAAAATTTCTACTCAAAAAGTTACAAATTTTGCTGAAAAATTAGCGAATTTTCCAGAATTTTGCACAAACTTTTTAACTTTAATATCGCTAGCTTAAAGTGCAAACTGTGTAAGTCCATTTTTTATGAAAAAGTGTATTTTTATGTAGAACGCTAGAAAAATCAAATACGCACCACGCTAAATAAGTCTGTGATATTTTTCATATTTCTACTCGTTGTTATTCAGTGATACGCAAATTGTGTAAGTCCAAAAAACGAAGAAAATTGTGTAAGTCCAAAATTTTACATGAACAGAATTTTTTTTTTTTCATTTCGAAATTTTTTTATTCTTTGTTTTTTGTCTCTCCCACAAAGTTTGAAATAATGACTTGCACAATTTGCACTCTAATACCATGTCTCCACATAACGTCTTTCGGTCTTTTTTTCTGCATTTTCTCTCTCAATCTTGTTTCGACACGGAAACCAGTGCCGAAACTCGCCAATTTCCATACAAATTTTTGAGAGCGAGTGAAGATTGAAACACTGTTTCATTCTGAATCATCTTGCCAACCTCGATGATATCGGTGTCTTCGCTAATTTTGTATCGAAAATCTATCGAAATCTCACACAGACCGAAACAAAGACGCAAAAATAAGCAAACATACAAACATTTAAGAAGAACAAGAAAGAGAAATGTCAAACTGAATCACGATTAGCCACGTGGAGACGGGTTATTGAGCGAGATGTTTTGCTACATGTTTCTCTGGTGAATCAAGTTATGTGGAGACGGGCTTTAAGCTAGCGATATATTGGTTTCTGTTATAGATTTTTTTATTTTAAACCGCAAATTTGTGTAACATTGGGTGAGTTTCTAAGAAAAAGCTGCTCCGCAACTGTTGAGCTGAACAGTTGCCAACAGTTGTGTAGCAGTTGAGTTAAACAGCTACGTCTTAGAAACGGTTTGATGAATTTATCAGCTGTTTGGCTTTACACAACATGTTGAGCTCAAGTAGCGAAGAAAATTTGTGATGCAAAAAATGGCGAAAAGTTGCCAACTGTTGAGCTGAGCGGAATTACTCAACAGTGCGTTTCTAAGACAAACACTCAACAGTTGCACAACAGCTCAGTCTTAGAAACTCACCCATTATTAAGAACTTTGCTAATAAAATCTTCACCCACCATACCAATATGTACCCCTTTAGATTTAAATTGTAATCCCGCCACTGAAAACAAAAAAAATTTACAAATTGTAGCATAATTTGAGGCACTTGATTTCACCTATTTTTCCGAGCCCTACACATAAGCTACGTAAAGCGTTTGACAATCGTCGTGACTACGCAACAGGGTGAACGCGAAAACGTAAAATCTTATATAATACCAACTTTTGGGCGAAGGTGAGCGTGAATGAGTGTGAGTGACTGCGTCGCAAAGAGTCACGCGTTTTGTATAATAAGGGCATAATACTCGTAAATTCGCTTGGCAGTGACTTTCATCACTCTATACTGAGTCTATACTACTGAAGAGACTAGAAAATTATCAGAAAAACGAATCGAAAATGACTCAAAAGAGATTCAAAAATGACAAAAAAAAGATTCAAAAATTACCCAAATATGATTCAAAAATTACTCAAAAAAGATTCAAAAATGACCAAGAAAAGATTCAAAAATGACCCAAAAAGATTCAAAAATGACCAAGAAAAGATTCAGAAATGATCAAGAAAAGATTCAAAAATGACCAAGAAAAGATTCAAAAATTACCCAAATATGATTCAAAAATTACTCAAAAAAGATTCAAAAATGACCAATTAAGGATTTAAAAATTACGCAAATATGATTCAAAAACGATCAGAAAATTACTCAAAAAAGATTCCAAAATGACCAAGAAAAGATTCAAAAATGACCCAAAAATATTCAAAAATTACCCAAAAAGATTCAAAAATTACCCAAAAAGATTCAAAAATGACCAAGAAAAGATTCAAAAATGACCAAGAAAAGATTCAAAAACGATCAGAAAATGACTCAAAAAAGATTCAAAAATGACCCAAAAAGATTCAAAAATTACCAAGAAAAGATTCAAAAAAGACCAAGAAAATATTCAAAAATGACCAAGAAAAGATTCAAAAAAGACCAAGAAAAGATTCAAAAATGACCAAGAAAAGATTCAAAAACAATCGGAAATGACTCAAAAAAGATTCAAAAATGACCCAAAAAGATTCAAAAATGACCCAAAAAGATTCAAAAATTACCCAAAAATGACCAAGAAAAGATTCAAAAAACACCAAGAAAAGATTCAAAAATGACCCAAAAAGATTCAAAAATGACCCAAAAAGAATCAAAAATGACCAAGAGAAGATTCAAAAATAACTAAAAAAAAAGATTCAAAAACGATCAGAAAATGACTCAAAAAAGACTCGAATGAGAGACTCGAAGAAAATCAGTGAAGGCGAAAAAATACGAATTTTGGCTATGTTCAGAAACGCAGCATGAAACGCAACAGCGGCAGTAATTATTTTTTTGATGATTGTGCTGAGCGACGCTTCATGCAAAATTTACGTTTATGAACGCTCTGCTTGTACTACAAAATCAGGTTGCGCTTCAAACTGAGTTTCTGAACAAGCCTATGTATTCTCGTCCAGCTATTAGGCAAACAGGAATTAGTAGCAAGCAGCATGAGAGCACAATTTACATTCGTCAAACTCCCCCGCAAGTTGCTTGTGCCTAAAAGTAGACAACAATTTGCTTGTTAGAGCGTGTTAGAACAAAATTTCCAGCACAGGGTGATGCATATGAAATGAAGTGAATGTTTGGTGTAAAAGTAAAACTCATTACTATTTTTTCATTTTTTTTTCTTAATTTATTTATGTATTTATTTCTTATATACATATATTATTATTATTTTTTTTTTTTTTTCAAATCAATTGCATTTTATTTATTCAATTTTATTTTCAATGGTAATTGTTTAGCTGAAATTGCTAAGCTGCATACATATACTACATATGTATTGAGTACAATTCATTCATTCAGCATATAAAAATCTACATTTGTAATTGAAAATTAATGTAAAACTTTGATAATTAATTAAAAACTAACTAAAATTAAATAATAAATTGGCAAATTGTTCGTTTAATTCATTAAATATTAAATTTTAAAATTAATATGGGTATTTAATTGCTTTTCAACCTAACTACATACATTGCTTAGGAATATTTATGGAAGAAACATATGTATTTTGAAAAATATTTATAATAGTAACGTTTTTAACACATATGAACAAATGTACATATATGTATACATGTATACAACTATGTAAGTAAAATGTACGCTTACTGACGCTAAAAACAAAGAAAATCCTTTCATCAAAGCAAAAATGTATATCTAAAAGGCAGTTAATGCAAGCATTTTGCTAATTTTTAGAAATTAAATTACTTTTAAAGGATTTCAGCAAATCTTAAAAAATGTTTAATGTTTATTAAATGTTTTCAGCATTACAAATCTTAAAAAGTTTCTATTGCCATAAATTTTTAAAATTATACTTCGTTTGCTGCTCTTCCGTATTTCAATTTCGCTTTCATTTTTAATTGCATATTTTATTCATTTCATTTCGCCAGTTCTTACATACATATTTATGTATTTAATACGAGTTCTACTTAATTTGAAAATTTCATTCATCTAAGGCACTTTAATCAATTACAATTTTTTCACTTGCTATTTTTTCTCGACTTTAATTTGAATTTTAATTTTTCAGAAACAGTGTTTTCATAGCTATTCGTTGGCAAACTTTATTTACGTTTTAGTTTTTTGCCTTATATTTGTCTTTGTTTATGTGATGCTTTTGTTTTGCTGTCGTTATTTGGTTTCTATTAGAGCAGATTTTTTTTGAACATTTTCGAGTAGCCCGAACAAAAGTTGTTCAAATGCTCGCACAGCAAGAATTATCTAAAGAAGAATATCGCAGTAGAAAAGCTGATTGGAATTGTGTATGTATACTAAAAAGTGTGAATGTCAGACAAAAGGAATTGGTAAAAATTTTACCTTGAAATTCATTTCTCTTCTCTTTCACATTGACATTTTTAAAGAACACACACCTATAAAATGGAAGTAATATAACCTCTATTTGGATAAACCTTGTCGCACAGTCATTTGTTTGTTTATTAGGCACTCTGCACACGAGGCGTATCGTCATAGACGCGTACGAGACATTTCATGTAGCGTCGATTTCTCTACGCCTCAAGATCTGCACACGAAGCGACATGAAACTTCGCTGCACAAAACAAAAAAATTTATAATACGGTATTTGCTTTAAATTTCGAAGCTTTAAATAGAAAAGATAAAAAATTTTACGGAATCTTCCATTTTATTTAATTATACACTCATTTTTTCCGATTTTTTACACAAATTTTACTGCTTTCATAAATTCCACCAAGTGGAAAAATGTAAACAAACATCTTCTTCTTCCTCTTTTCTAAGCGTAGTACGCCTAGCTACCAGCACTGCTTTACGCCAAGCGACATGTAGCCAGCATACTTTGACGAATGCATGAAGCTGACGACTCATGTGCAGCCCTCAATTGAAATATACGTGCGCGACATCAAAGCGTACAGCTTTCGTCTGTAGTATCTAATACGCGTCTAAAGCAGTACGCTCCGTGTGCAGAGTGCCTTACCCGTATGTTTGCGGGCATTTGAACAATTCGGGCATTTTGAAGTTGGTTTTTTTCTTTTGTTTATTATTTTTTTTCTTCTTCATATGTAGTTGTTTTTATTTTTGTTTTTTCGATACACATTTTTTTTGTTTGTAAGCTCGGATGCTCGAATGTTTGTACTAGAGCTCTAGATACCCGGGTATCGAACAAATCGAATTGATCGTTTTTGTTTGAAGCCCGTTTGTTGTTCAAATGCCCGTACAAACATTCGAGCTTACAAACAAAAAAAAAATGTGTATCGAAAAAACAAAAATAAAAACAACTACATATGAAGAAGAAAAAAAATAATAAACAAAAGAAAAAAAAAAACTTCAAAATGCCCGAATTGTTCAAATACCCGTACAAACATACGGGTAATAAACAAACAAACGACTGTTCGAGCATTTGAACAACATTTTTTCGGGCTACTCGAAAATGTTCAAAAAAAATCTGTAGCTCTATGTAGTTTGTACGGGCATTTGAACAACAAACGGGCTTCAAACAAAAACAATCAATTCGAAATGTTCGATACCCGGGTATCTAGAGCTCTAGTTTCTATCAAGGCAAATTTGTTAACTCATTCATATGGTAATGGTAAGTGAACAGCTGACTTCTTCTTCTCGTTTTTAACTCGCCGTGTACAGAAGAATGTCATAGAAAGAAATATTTGTGTTTGAGGTTGACATTCTGATGGACAAAAACTTAAAGCGAATCGAGGCGAATATTGCCGAATTCGCGCTGCCATTACCATAATGAATTTGCCTTGGTTTCTTTTATAATTGATATTGTATTAATTTTAAGTTTATTCAATTTTTCATTTTATTTGTGTTTTATATTTATGAATTTCCAATATTTAGATTTTTTGTGTCAGCTATTTTACTTACATGCATTTACATGTATTTATGTATTTTTATCTAAAGTATCCCTTTTCAGTTCCCATATAAACGTGGCACTAATTAGCCAATTATTTATTATAATTTTTTTATTAATTTATTTAATACAATTTCTTTCAATTTATTGCGTATATTGGCAAATTTACAAAACTTTTTGCTTAACTGAATTAATTAATTTTTAGTTTTTACTTTAAGCTTATAATGTATACATATGTATTTACTTTCCTATTACAAAGCAGGTATCCGTGTCTTTACAAAAACACCTTTTTAAATTAAATGTTCCTTTATATTTAATATTTTCCAAGTAATTTGTTTCTTCCAGCATTTGGCAAAGTTATGTAATAGGAATATTATTTTTGGAAATAATTGCTGTTTCCATGTTTCAAAAGTTGAAGTTCAAAACCCCCTTGTAGTAGGTGAGCTGCATTTCTATATCAAAAGTCGCCGTACGCATCGCCTATCTTTAATAGTTGCTGGCGAACCCTCAGCGAAAGTTTCTGCCCAGCGAAGCTGACGTTTCGCTTAATAAGCAGTGCGTTCTGAGAGCAGCGGCACGGTCCACTCACCGGTTGCACTCATACAAACTTTTGGTGTGTATTTTGCTGTTACAACAAAAATAGGCATTGAGCAAAAGCCGCTTAGGGTTCCATAGAGTAGCACTATTTTTATACTCAGCTGTACTAGTACACAGAGTATTATAGTTTTGATTTCCTAACGGTGGATTGTAACAGAATGAAATAATCGAGATAGATATAGACTTATATATATCAAAATGATCAGGGTGAAAAGAGAAATCGATTGAGCCATGTCCGTCCGTCTGTCCGTCTGTCCGTCTGTCCGTCTGTCCGTCTGTCCGTCTGTCCGTCTGTGAGCACGATAACTCGCGCAAAAATTGAGATATTTTGATGAAATTTGAAATGTAAGTTGGTATCAAGACAGGAACGGATGGTATTGAAAATGGGTGAAATCGGACCATGACCACGCCCACCTCCCCTATATAGTAAAAATCGGAAATTTTTTATCTCGGTCACTAATAGAGCTAGAGTGATAAAATTTCACACACGTATTGAGCTCAGGCCCTTATGAAGAAATATGGTGAAATTTTGGAAAATGGGCGGTGCCACGCCCACTTATTAAGGGGCAAACATTGAAAGTTTTATGAGTCATAACTCAGAAACCGTTGAAGATATATCGATGAAATTTGATAGGCGTGATATACTTACTTAGGCAAATGTTTGGACGAAAAATTGCCAAAATCGGTTGACGACCACGCCCACTTTTATATATGGGTATTATAAAGTGACCTAATAAAAGCATTTTAAGCGATATCTCTGTCAAATATAAAGATATATCATTGAAATTTTATGGAAGGTGTCCAATTATGGACATAAAACAAAAAATACAAAAATTTTAGAAAATGGGCGTGGCACCGCCTCCTTTTAGAAGCAGGAATATACGAGATTTCTGAGCCCATAACTCGACAAATAATCGATATATTATGACGAAACTTGGTCTATACACTTTCACTACTTGTAGTAATACATGTTCGAAATTTTAGCGAAATCGGTTGACGACCACGCCCACTTTTATATATGGGTATCATAAAGTGGCCTAATAAAAACATTTTAAGCGATATCTTTGTCAAATATAAAGATAATTCATTGAAATTTTGTGGCATGAGTTCTACAATAGATCGGAAACAAAAAATAGAAAAATTTCGGAAAATGGGCGTGGCACCGCCTCTTTTCAGACAAAGGAATCAACGAGATTTCAGAGCCCACAACTCGACAAATAATTGAGATATTATGACGAAACTTGGTTTATACACTTTTATAACTTGTGTTAATAGACACGCAAAAATTTATTGAAATCGGTTTATGACCACGCCTACTTTTTAACAAAGATATTTCTGGAACACCCTTTGGGAATTTGTAACAAGACTTCTTTGTAACTAGAAGTCATAAAGGAATGAAATTTTGCACAAAGAATAATATTCATATGCTTAGTTGGATGACTGATAAAAATGTTGAAAATGGGCGTGGCTACGCCCACTTTATGCAGCACTCGCTTTATATAAAATACAACGTGTTTTCATCAAACGCAAACAAACAATGAAAGCATACAGCTGAGTATCTAATGTTCGATTCCACTCGAACTTAGGCTTCCTTACTTGTTTTTTTTTTTTTTATTAAATTAATTGAAGTATTTTTTTTTTGTCTAGTAAATGGTGCAAATTATGAAGATTCTTTGATAGGTCAGTGACATTTTAAACATGGCCACCAGTAATTTTGAATTCAATTATGCCCAAGTCAACTACCATCTCTTAAAACACTACTGTAAAAATTTGAGCAAAATGCGCTATTTAGTTTCTGTTTGAGAGCTATTTAAAGCCGATAGCCTCGCGTGTTTTGACAAAGGAGTAGTCACGTCAGAAATCGTTGATGAAATCCATGGAATGATATTGGACGATCGGAGAATGAAATTGCATGAAATAGCCTGGACCGCAGGCATTTGAACTGGGCAAATATATCACATCTTACATGAATATTTAGACATGAAATGGCTATCCGCGCAATGGCTACCGTGATTGCTTACCCTCGATAAGAAGTGGCTGAGTGGTAAGAGATTCGGATCAAGAAGAGCCCATCACATAAGGAAATGCCTATTTTGAGAGCCTTGAAAATTAATTTTTTTGCAAGGAGTAAAAAAATTGTAAAAAAGCTGGACTAAGTGTATCGAGTTAGTAGAAGATTATGTTGAAAAATAAAATGCATTTTTGCCGAAAAAATTATCTCTTATTCAAAATGTCACGGACTTGTCAAACAACCTTCGTATTTATGTACATATGCGCTACATACATATATTTATATTTAACACATTGATCGCCAATGTTTTAAATTTGTTCAAGTCAAAAAGTACATATCGCCCATTTTATGCAATAGGGATTTAACCAGGGACCGATTTTAATCGTTATTTTCATTTCTTCGGATGAAAAAATCATTATGAAAACTTCGTTAACGATAAAATGCAAGTATGCCTATACAATGACTTTAGCACATTCTATACAAATATGAGCATCTTTATTCTAAAGATTTTTATTTTTTAAATTTTTAAATAACCATTATTTACAATTTTTATTTTTTCGATCAAAAATAATTTTTATTATTGAATTTAAATTTTTCCGATGAAACTTGATCGATATTTTATGATTTTTATTTTTTCGATCAAAAATAATTGTTATAATTGGATTTAAATTTTTCCAATCAACTTTAATCAAAATTTTTTCATTTTTTCTCCGATCATAGTAAACTTTTTCAAACGTTAGTGAATCCTATATTTGATGGCTTGAAGTTGACGATTGTGCCAACATTGGCGCAGTTCTATTTGAGAACAAAATTTGCAAAAAAAAAAAACAAGTTTTTAGAGTTTATTATAATCGGAAAAATTTAAATCCAATAATAAAAATTATTTTTGATCGAAAAAATAAAAATCATAAAATATCGATCAAGTTTCATAGGAAAAATTTAAATCCAGTAATAACAATTATTTTTGATCGAAAAAATAAAAATCATAAAATATCGATCAAATTTCATCGAAAAAATAAAAATCAAATTATAACGATTAAAAATGATTTTTTTTATAAAAATGATAATCGTTACGGTCCCTGGATTTAACTCGAAATTTTCGATTTCTGGGATTTTGCCATATATTTCAATAACTGGGTCGTGCCTTTGAGTCTAGTCTTATAAAATACTCAAAAAGATAAAAATAGCGGAAATAAAAGTGTTTTTGTAGTTAGCCGTAGAAGGAAACTATTTGAAATTATAAAAGTTTATTTGCGTTTTCCCAAAAAAAAAATTTTTTTGAGTTAAATCCCTATTGCATAAAACGTGCGATATGTACATATAATCCTCTGCTCGACAAACCCGGATTTATATTTGGCCAAGCACAGCGAGTGTTTTTAGCGTTAAGCTTATATTTTTCTGCTTCCACAGCAGAGTATGTACATTAGGCATATAACAAATGTTGACGAAAAATTTGGCATACCACCACGTGGTGGCAAATATTGTACAAGTAATGAATATCACTTTTTTAGGTGATTTCGGTTCAAAAACGTTCCGCGCGCAGCTGTGTTATTATTAAATTGAATCAGAATTTTCTGAAGAAAATTTAGTTTGGGGTGGGTGGGGCACTTCCCTTAGGCCCATTAAAAGGCGTTTGGAATAATAGGAAAATTATTAGTTAAATAAATATCTATTATTATGAAGAAAAACGTGTACACTGTACAAAACTTTTTGTTTTTTTCAGCAGTTCTGATAAAAAAGTATTTCGTTTTGCGCGCAAATTTTTTTTGCAATTTCGCAAAAAAAAAAATAATGGTTATATTTTTTGATGCTCTATTCGGCTATGGTATGCCGTTTTTCGTATTTGCAAAAATTGTAAAAAGTTATATGCCTAATGTATGTACATATCGTCGTACCATACGAAAACTAACATCATATTTTTTGGTGGCTGACGAAAAATAACAAGCTCGACTTTTGGCCGACGAAAAATAACAAAATCGACTTTTGGCTGACGAAAACTATCAATTTTGTTTAAACAACAACAATTTTAATGTAAAACCTAGGGCTTACGATTCGATCTCGAGCAGTGTCGAGAAATTCGAGGATCGAGAAAACCGAGGCTCGGGTTCTCGACTAAATCTCGTTTCTCGGATTTCTCGATAACATATTGTGTCAAAAAATATGAATATCAAAAATTTCTCGTTTGTCATTGGAAAGAAAAAATTTTATATTAGGAAATTTTAATTGTATTTCACTCAGAATTTTGTGAAATACACCTGGGAATGGCGTAAATGGCACATATTCATACAAATGTAAGTACATACAAGCAGAACAAGCTACGAAACAGCATAGTAGGCTTATACCGCTATTTCTGCGATGTAGTTGAATGTCGAGAAGCTCGCGAGCCTTTCGAGATTCGAGAATCTCGCGATAAATCTTCTCTCGCTCGAACTCGAGAAATCGTAAGCTCTAGTAAAAACAGTATATAATTGCTGATACTTTTCGTCAGTCAAAAGTCGAACATGTTATTTTTCGTCGGCCAAAAGTCGAACTTGTTACTTTTCGTACAGAATTTTTTTATTGATAGCTTTCGCCAGAAATTTTAAATACATATGTTAGTTTTCGTATGGTACGACGATATGTACTAAATTTTTTTTTTATTACACGTGTTTCCAGTTTATAGAATTTGTTATTGCAGATTTATTTAGTTTTTTTCACTCACTACTAATCTAGTCTAGCAGCTAAATTTATGTGCAGTACTTACGTTGTACACACATACTTATGTATGTTTTTAATTACATATACATTCCTACATACATAAATATAAATTACGCCGATGCGCAACTATACAAATGCTTACTTAAGTTGCTACATATGTAATTTGTATCAATATTTTGTTTTTTTTTTGTTTGTTTTCATAAAACTTACTAATTAATAAGTATTTGCAAAAAAAAAATAAAATTTAATACATTTTTATTTGTTCTTATTTCTTTCTTAAACGTTTTTTTTTTTACAATTTCTTTGTAATTACTAGAATTCAAATATCACGGTTTCTTTCGCTTATAAAAAAACGCTAACTCTCTATTAAATTACTTATAGGCTTACATTTACATACATATTTACTTTTATGTACATACAAATTGGCAATTGACAATATACATACATAACATAAATTATGTGATGTTGTGTTGAATGTTTGTATGTATTTATAAAAACCATACAACAAATATACGAATGAATTCAATAAAATATAAGAGTTAAGAGTTAAAAGCAAATAATTGTGCTCATACAAATTAATAATTATACATTTAATATGATGTATTGTGGAACGATTTTCCGTCATCCCTTGTCAAGTTTGGTTTGGAGACAAACCGGTTTCGGCTAATATGCGCCATCTTCAGTGTCTTCTTTCGTTCTGCGCATATTAGCCGAAACCGGTTTGTCTCCAAACCAAACTTGACAAGGGATGACGGAAAATCGTTCTACAATACATCATATTCCTACCCTGTCGGAAAAACAAGCAACCAAAAAGTTATTATACATTTAATACTTAAAAAAACTAATATTTGTGTTAGACAAATAGCATATCTATGCCTTATTCATGTACAAAGGTGGCTGGCAGACATGGTTATCAAAGGTTTCATGGCTAAAAAATTAAATGGAAGTTCTTGTTTAACATTTTGTTCAAGCTTGCTTTAGTAATTTGTATGTGGTTTCATGTAAAGTGAACAAAAAAAAAAAAAAAATATATATTTTTTCTGTGCAACGGTTTCTAGTAGTCAGTAATAGCTCTATCAATATATTTTATATCAATACTATAATATTTTTAAACTGCTTGTCCCTTCAAACGAGCACAAGAAACAAAAAAAATATATACTTTTTAGTCTTAACAATAGCAGAGAAAAAAATAATAATAATCTAACTAAGTCAAGTATAAGCAACTTGTGTATACATACATATATGTATGTAGATTAGGGTGGTCCTTAAAAATCAACTTAACTTTTTTTTTGTATTAACCCTTAAATCGGTTAAAGTACTGCCAAAGATACCACATATAAATTTTGCTCCTGATCAGAGATGAATAAAGCGTGGCTGGCGCACATGGTTCAAAGTTCTGAATACTATATGAAGACTCCATTTTTTTTTTTTAATTTTTGTATATATGTACATATATCTTATACCCAAAATCGGTGCTGCTGTACTCAAAGATACTACATATAAATTTTGCTTCCGATCGGCGAGGGTTAAGCGGTTTCACAGAGGGAGGGAAGTTCAGATGACGGCTCAGCTTTATTTGCAAACCTCTGGGATTTTTTCAATGAAGTTTTCAGTAAATATTCTGTGGATGTAAATTCATCTAATAGTGTTAAACTTTTAACTATTATTAAATTGTAATATTAAATTTCTCGATAAAGAGAATTCTGCTGGCTGAGGGCAATTTTTTTAAAGCGCCGCTGAAGGCCGATAACGCAAAAAGGTTTTCTATACATACATTACTTTAACAAGGAATATCATCTGAACTATGTACAAGCGACCGGCAGGTATGATTTTTTTTTTCTAATCCTACCCTCAGGAAAAAGTCACTTTTACCGGATTGTGGTTCAATATATACAAATTTTTCCTCTTTGGCTATATTAGCATCGACCTACGGGGTGAGGTCGAGGAAATATAATATAAAATTTTTGTTTCCATACATTTGGGGGTCACCCTTATTAATTTTATATATGTACATAGGTGCCTACATAGGCTGTGGACTACTTTTGTAAAGCGCGGCCAATGACCGAAACTTTTGGAGAGTGTAGTGGAAGTGACAGTCCTTTGCCGGATAAATCCAGTACGCGCGGGTACTAGTCCCTTCTGACACCAGCCCGACTGTCGTGCCAACGATTTTTTTTTTTTTGGCCATTATCAACCTTCAAGGCCGGTGGATTTTAGTCGCCTCTTACGACAGGCATTCCGTACCAACACCTTCGGGGAGTGTCTTGGTGGCTACAACAACAACAAACGAACATTTTTAAACTAGTACTGAAGTGCTTCCATTTGAACTATCTCGAACTATTGATTTTTGAACTATCCCAGAACTGTCCATATAAGAAGTAGTTTCGAATGCGTTCTAAAGTTATGTAGAGTAGGACAAATGCTACCTCGTAGGACATCACCGTGTTAAAACGAAGACAGTTGAAGGCATTGTATTGTGATAGAAAGTGTAACAAGCCTGTCTCTTTTTGAGCTAGTTCTACACTAGACTGGAACTACGTTGGCTGTTTACATATGTACATATGTACGTATAAGGTTTGTGTTTGTCTATTATTAGCGCAAGCAGCTCTTTGTTTATTAAGTTTTTTTTTTTTTTATTTTATTTCGACGCTGATTCGATCTACTATTTGTAGTTAACAATACAAAAATATCTAAATTTGCAGTCATCTATCTTTTCCGTTTTCTTTGCTTTTGTTTAGCTATCAATTGTATGTGCATAACGCATTTGCTTAGTTTGCGTTATTTGTATGCACTTTACATACATATGGATGTAAGTCTGTGTTTCACTTAACTTTACAAAAATCATTTACGCTATTTTATAAACATTGTAATTAATATTAAAAAAAAAAAAAATAAAAAAAAAAAATAAAATTCAAATTGAAACATACTATAAAACACATTTGCAATGTGCTGGCTAGTATCGACAGTACTTTAAGTAAGTTACTATTTGATGTATTTTACAAACTAACAATATGCTGGCAAATATATTACTTAATATAATTTTTTTTTTTTTACTTATATAATTTCATATACATACGTTTGTTTTTGTAGCTTTTTGACTTGTGTCGGCTTATTAAAAAAGTAGTATTTTGAATTGTAATAATAGTCTTTTAATTCCGCTCTTATACTTATTCTTACTCTTATTATAATTACTAGTAGTAGTGCTATAGCTTAAAAAAGTTTTTCAACTTCTTTTTTGCCAATTTATTAGTTACTATACAACGCATCCCTGACGCACGCCATACATAATTTTCAATTCGGGATAGATAATTTTACGTATAAGTTGATTCGTTTTACCCGCCAACATGGCACGACGATTATCCTTTTGCAGCACTTTAATGCCCGGTTTGTGCACGAGGAAGGCATTATCTAATATATGGAATTCATAGTCTAGCACGCAAAGTGAGTAACCCTAAGGGAGTAAAAAGATTTAATTAGTTTTTTTTTTTTCTTTCTTTTTTGTAATAAAAGTTTTTATACTCACCTGCGTCATTTTATCACTTTTACCCTCCCAACTCAGTCGTTCATCGTAATGCGGATCCGCATGTGTGCCAATATAAATTGGTTCCCAATGTCTATAGTAGCCCGTACGTTTGCCTATGTGAAAGACACCCAGATCCTCAGTCTCATTCGCAGCCATCCATTCTTTGGATTGTGGTATGCCATGACAACTGGCGCATACACGTTTGTGGAATGGTATTGCTTTGCCCACACGTAAGAATTCGAGCAGTTCGGTTTTGTCGCGTGGCACCGAGGCATTTGCTTCCACTTCGAAAATGTGTAGTGGGAATACTCTGAAATAATAAAAAAGAAAAAAAAAAAATAAGAAAAATTTTAGAACGGAAAGACCTCCAATTTCACTTAGCTGCTGACCTTGGCGCCTTACGCTGCAAATACGCTTCATTGCGCGCAATCATTTCCAAAAATTTCTTAACTAAACCCGGATTCGGATATAGCTCAATATCCGAAGCGAGTATAAAATGTGTTAAGGCAGCATCACGCGCTATATTGCGTCCCACATTCACCGGATATAACAGTTTCTTTTGCGATTTATATAAATGACCCGAGCTGATGTTGAAATATGGCGCTGGCAACGAGCAGTTGTAAGACTTTTTAAAGAGGTCAGGCTGTTTCAGCACTTGCTTCGGTATATGCTTTGTGCTGAAGTACAGATGAAATGTGGTGAATTGACGCACTAAATGACTTTCGGGCAAACATTCACGCAGGTACTTGATGGCATCGATAGTGGGTTGATAATCTGTGCCAGGTGTATGCATTGCAATGCTCACTGGCGCATTCCAACTGTAAGTAAAGAAAATTTGTTTGTAATACAAAGTGGATAACTAAGTAATTAAATACGCACCGCCCCAACAACGGCAACAAATTATCCAAAAACGTATAATCTGCATGTGTTGTATATGTTATGGTTTCATGACATTTCAGCGCGCCATGCTCTGCGCGCACATAATTCTTTAAAACCCAGAAATCGCCACGCTGCAAAATCTCCGCTTTATATTCGCGATCAAAGCAATTGGTTAGCGAACGCAAACGTTCCTCCAAATCCTTCTCATCGCTTGTAACCGCAAACGGTTCGCTTATGTTCGTCGCCGTAGGCATTGGTTCGGCATAAGCGCCAATATTGCCGGTTACAGCTGCACCAGCTAAAACCTCGACTTTCGCATTGCTGGCCACACTTGTGGCACCGACAGGCGGCGCTGCTGCTGCTACTGGTGGTTGATTTTGTGTTGGCGGCGCGGGTATATCACCGGGCGGCAGAGGTGGTGAGCCAGCAACAGGATCTGTGCCGGCAGGCGCTGGTGCGAATTGCAGTTGATTGGATAAAGGCAGTAATGGTAGCGACGGTTGCGGCTTGGAGCCAATGAGTTGTTCCTGAAATGAAAATAAGAAAGCGCATGTTTTATGTATCACTTTCTCTTATTTACATACATATATGTCTGTATAAGTGAAATACTTACGCTATTCGCTAAGCCCGTATTCGCTGGATCCGCTGCTCCTCGCTCTTGCAGGAAGAATGCGTTACTACTGTGGAAGCCATTGCCATTCCCCACCATAGCATGACTACATATATAGAGTACAACGACAATGTTGATGAATATGCTACAGCGCAGCAGCCAATTGCGACGTGTGAACATTTTCGGGCCCAAAGGTTCGAAGCGCACCAT
The DNA here is from genome assembly GCA_960531455.1 of Urophora cardui. Lineage (NCBI taxonomy): Eukaryota > Metazoa > Arthropoda > Insecta > Diptera > Tephritidae > Urophora > Urophora cardui. The sequence continues at coordinate 110,866,673 of OY482674.1, read as the reverse complement.
TTTTGTTTTAAATTAGTGGTGCGTGCGACTGTTGCGGACTAGTGAGAGGCCGGCTGACACTATTGGAATAGTTTGAATATGGCAGAGCTAACGAATTTTGCGTTATGTGAAACTCTGCAATAATCCTTGAGAGTTGTTACAGCATTGAGGGTTTAGGTTAGCAAAATGTAAAGTACGTCTGTAAGGACAAAGAAAAAGAAGTTTAATTAATGAGACAGAAACTTTGAAAGAAATGTAAGAAAAAGTGAACAATACTTCATTTAAGAATTTGCAATTTTATTCAAGAATTTTCCAACCATGGCATCGCTAAAAGATCCACAACAAACCAGAACAAACTCGATCCATAGAAAAAAGTGCCACTATTATATAAAGCAGCATTCCATCACTTTAGATTTTTTGTTTCTTTCCAATACTACTTTATTCAATAAAGATTTTAAATTTTAAACACAATACAGTTTTTATAACATATATGTATATCAACTTGCATTATCTACTTCTTCTTAAAGAAACTCATAATATTTCCCTGTTTCGTTTTAGCCGCAGACGCTGTTGTTTGCTTGGGTTTCTCTGTTTTGGGACTCGTCCGCTTCGGCGACTTTTCACTAACAGCGCTCTTCTTTGCTGTCGCAGCTGGTTTTTTGTTGTATGATTTCTTTGATTTAATGGTAATAACAAAGCCATCTTCATCTAAATACGTTTCAGATTTTGGCGGTGAATCTTCTAACTCAACCACAGCCTTTTCATCTAGTTTGCTCTGCTTCTCCTGTGGCTGTTGTTCATCATCATCAGCACTTTTCGCTTCATTCTCTTCATCATCTGAATCTTCGATTCGTAAGCGTTTACGGCTTGTTGTTGCCTCCCGCTCATCAACCTCGGCCACTTTGCGTCTTAACTTATTTAGATGTTCTTCCTCATCAGAGGATTCTTCGGCCACTTCCATTGGTGTTTCCTTTTCTTTTTTGACTTGTTTCTTTTTCGGCTGTTCCTGTTCTTCCTCGTCCTCGTCCTCTTCATCGTCAAAGAGTTGTACGGAGGTATTGGCTTTCTTTTCTTCCTGCTTGAGCTCATCTTTTCTTGCTACTGTTGGCTTTTCGGCTTGTTTTTTGAAAAAATCGTTTACTGTTTTTGTTTTTTCGCTTTCAACATTTTTGTCGGATTTCTTGCTTGCTTCCCCAGCCGCTTTAGCCTTTGGCGCAAAAAAATTACCTATACCCTTCTGTCCGGCTGTTGCAGCGGCCTTCTTGTCTTTTGGTGAGATTTTTTTTGATTCGCCGGACTTCTGTGGCGGTACTTGCGCCACATCCTTTTTCTTTTCTTCATCTTTCACCGACGACTTTAATTTTTCAGTAGGCGAAATTTTCGTATGAGAGGACGAGCTAGGCTTTTCACTGTCCTTAGCTTCATTTTTTGGTGCATCACTAGTTTTAGTTTTAGCAAAGGCTCCAGCAATGCCGTTTGCTGGTTTCGTCTGACTCTTGGGTTCTTCTTTAATCGTTGCGACTTCCGCTGCATTTCCATTCACCATTTGTTTACGACCGCCAGTGCGCATTTCCACATTTTCCAACTTCACCGCACACCATCTTACAGGTTTGAAATCTTCCGGCGACGATTTCGAACCACCTTCAACTTCTACCGAATAGAGTGCAGATTCGGCATTATTTAATTTCTCCAACCATTCGTTTAATTTAGTTTCGCCTTTTACAATTTTAAATACCTCTTTACTAGGTTCCTCCATTCCATAAACAACATAACGCTTTTCATATTTTACACCGTCCTGTTCCTCATGCCTTTTGCAATATTCATCGAGAATTTGGCTCACATCCGCTATAGGCATTTGGTACTCATTTATCAAATCTGTGAGCAACACACGCTTATCGAAATTTATTAAGCAATCATTTAATGCTTCTTTTAATTTTGCAGCACACATATTTTCGGCTTAATTCTTAAATTTTCATAAATTAGAAATTGAAAATCTATTCGCGCAAAAATTTACAATCAATCAACTATTCACAATGAATTTCACAACTGTCAAAGTAGAATGTGGACCTTATCACGTGTAGATTGTGTCAGCAAGCTATGCAGCGTGGATTGAGCATTTTTATATTCATTACTTTAATGATGCCGTAAAGCTATACGTGTTGTTTGTTCTATGGCTTAACGTTACTTTTTAATATATTTTTATAGAAATTGGTTGCAGTTCAAAAACATAATAAATACATACTATTAAAAACATTGCATTCCCTTTTTAACTAATGTGGTCAAAATAAATAATTTTAAACGAGAACAATATATATACACATATCGTCGGTGATACTGCAAACCGTGATACGTCGCCGTGGCCAATTTTTTCAGGAGGGAGAGAAAATTTATGTTGTTTTTACTTTTCGCGATATTTGATACATTCTTACCGTATATAAATATAAAAGAAAATCTATATATAAAAGCAAAATCTATGTAATTGGCAAAAGAGTAAAAACGTTATTTAAGTGTTTTCAAGAAGTGAAAAGTGGCATGGAAAGTATCTATAGCAGTACGACTATATAGCAATGTATAGGAATATATGTATATGTATGTATGTATTTTAACCCTTCATTCATAATATACGCAAATTTTACGTGTACGCCGCATAAAAAGTCGTGTAACTTTTCACCATTATACCCAATCGCTGTGTGCCCTCGGCAGTGCTTTTTTTTTATTTCATTGTGGCATTAACAGTTGCATAATTAATCGGTTGCCAGTCCGCAGTTTTAAGAACCGGCAAATAAGGTTTTATTAGTAATTTAATTACGTAAAATTGACGAAGTCTTACTAATAACGTTGGTAAAGTCGTCTAACGATTCTAGGGTTAATTTTATAAAAAAACTATTAAATTTACCATTTTGTGTTCACTTTTTTTTTATTTTTTATACATATAATCGGAAAGAATATATATACGATTTTACTTATTCTATTTAGTTTTTGAAATTCAGATTACATATGTATAAAAGTCAATTCACTTTCTTTAACATCTTTTACTTGACTCTGCACTTTGAAATTTTTGATGTGTAAACATCTTGGCTGTAGCTGCGAGTAATTTCGAAAAACAGGTAAAGTTTACGCCAAGGCAAATTCATTATGGTAGTGGCACGGCGAATTCGGCAATATTCGCCCCGATTCGCTTTAAATTTTTGTCCATCAAAATGTCAAATTCAAAGTAAAATTTTTCCTTGCTTGACATTCTCCTGTACTCTTCTGTACACGGTGAATTAAAAACGAGAAGAAGAAGAAGTCAGCTGTTCATGTACCATTACCATAAGAATGAATTTGCCTTAGTTTACGCGTAAACATGTAAACGCGTAAACATGTAAATGCGTAAATCGTAAAACGTAAAACGTAAACGACCTTGGCATTTTCAGTGGTAGGTAGCATCATGCATGATTCAAATAAAGAAGATTGTGTATTCAGCGGTTCCGCTATGCGTTCATCCAAAATTTGACAGAATCAGCTGATTTAGTGACGTAGTAACATAAATTCTCTTCCACCCAGTTTCGTTTCCGGTTATCTAAAAACTAAAGATTGTGTGCGATAAATGTGAAATTTTTATTAAAAAACTATTTTAAATAAAGAAAAATGAAGTGCCGCGTATTTATTTGTGTGAATAATAGTTCAATAAAGGTATTTTTTGCCTGTTTGCAAATTTTCTTTCTCGTCGATAACGTAGTTGATGACGTACTAACCAAAATGAACCCAGTCCCACGGATGAATATTTTGCTGAATATCGCTGAGTACACAATCTTCTTTCATGGGTAGCATGATTCAAATAAAGAAGATTGTGCATTCAGCGGTACCGCTATGCGTTCAGCCAAAATTTGACAGAATCAGCTGATTTAGTGACGTAGTAACATAAATTCTCTTTCACCCAGTTTCGTTTCCGGTTTTTTAATAACCAAAGATTGTGTGCGATAAATGTGAAATTTATATTAAAAAACTATTTAAAATAAAGAAAAAGAAGTGCCGTGTATTTATTTGTGTGAATAGTAGTTCAATAAAGGTATTTTTTGCCTGTTTGCAAATTTTCTTTCTCGTCGATAACGTAGTTGATGACGTACTAACCAAAATGAACCCAGTCTCACGGATGAATATTTTACTGAATATGGCTGAGTGCACAATCTTCTTTATTTGAATCATGGGTAGGTAGTAGGGATTCCAATCCCGGGATCCCGCCCTTTTGGACACCCCGAAAATCCCGGGATCGCTAGAATTTTATCCCGGGATTTTTGGGATAAGATAAAGACAGAATATTCGCCTATTATAGCAAAGAAAAGTTGTATTTTATATAATTTTTAGTGGTCTAAGATCTGTATACTAATAGCATTTCCTATTCTGCATGAAAATGTTGCATTATTACATTGCACCATTATCAACATGTGCCCTGTGCCCTATAAATGTTGCATTTTTCATGTGATGAATGAAACAAAAATAATGCAATGTGATAAGAGCAGAAGATGATGCCCCGTAGTCGGGCCAGTTTTATATTTTGTCAATAGAACAAACAGCCTTAAAAAAGTGTTTAGTCTGTGTGGAAGAGAACAAAAAAATGTGACAGCCCGAAGAAAGTGCGACATTTTTGCCAGAATAAAAAAGTCCATTAGTCAAAGTAAGGATTAATATTTTTGATGTTTTTTTTAATAATCAAATTCTTTTGTCGTGAAGTACGCGTTGTAAAGAAACGTACGTTAGGTATTTTTAGAGCCTTTAGAATTCTTGTGGTAAAATTCATTTGATAATTTCTATTTCCTGATTTTTGGTCATTTATTTCCCAAATGGTTTTTGGAATTTTCCCATATGGAAAGTAAATATTGGAAGAAAATGCAAACAAAATTTTAATTAGACTTGATAGTTTTACATTACTCTACTAAAATTAAATACGCAGCTGCATCCTCGGAATTCATATCAAAATATGTGCCTCCGATTTTTAAATATTTTCGGAAGTTGCATTAATTTTCAGAATTTTTCGGCAAACTTGGAAATATTCGCTTAAACGAAGTGTGTCGTTAAATTCTAAAAATTTTTATTGGAAATTATCAAATGATCGCAAACCTTTTTATCCTAATATCCTAAAAGTACCAACTATAAAGGAAAATGTTTTGTTCACCAAATGTATTTAATTTTCTTTGTTGATTATGTTTTTTAAAGTAACTCTTAAGTGTTATTAAATAATAAGCATGATTTTACGTTCCTATTTTATTTTGTTAGTAATGAAATAATAAAAAATGGCAATAAAAATCTATTTTTTCTTTGCATGTTAAAGTTGTAGCGTTTCTCGAAAATATACATATTTAATTTTTCAACCTCAAATGTGGGAAAATAATACTGGTAGAAAAATTTTTGTAACAGAAATAAAATTCTACGTTTCAGAAGGATTTCGGTGCACTTTTTGAGATATTCATGTCCAAAGAGGCGAAAAACGCGGTTTTTGGCCATATTCACTCCTCAATATCTTTAAAATTGCCCACTTTCATTAAAAACTGATTAAATCTATTGAAAGCACGATCATTTCTCTTGAAGACAATGTTTTGCGTTTTCGGATATCTTGCTTGTAACTTGCAATATTGCAAATAAAAATTTTGTAGCAGGCTTTTAGGCAGTTTATTATATTAACAACAAACTGTGCGTTAGAATGAAATAAGTGAATTAATTTATATTAATTTATCAAAGATACGACTAAATTTTGCGTGACTGAAACAAAAATTCCAATCAGTGGCCTACTATGTATATATTTTCTATACTGTAATAAAAATAGTTCGGCAGAGCAGCTACAAAACTTGATTTCGATTAAAACAGCGCTACAATTACTGCCGTTGATTTCGAAGAAAAATACCTTATTGTACAAAAACATATATTTCTAGATATATAAATACGAAACCCGAGAAAGCAAAGCGCTGTTTTCAAGAGAATTGATCGTTCTTTCAATAGCTGCAATCATTTTTTAATGAAAGTAAGTAATTTAACAGATTGAGCAGTGAATATAGCAAAAAATCGTATAAATATCTCAAAACCTACAAATATTACCGAAAATCCGACTTCAGATTCAGGGCACCGAAATCCTTTAGAAAAGTAGAATTTTATTTGAGTTAGAAAATTTTTTTGGAAATTTTGTCGGCCTGTATAATTAATGTCCAAATCCCGGGATAAATCCCGGGATCCCGGGGTTAGAAAAAAATCTCGAAAATCCCGGGATCGTAAAAATCGGAAAAATTGGAATCCCTAGTAGGTAGGTAGCTAGACATGTACTTACAAATGCTTGCATGCATAGTCGTGCAAATGCAAATATCAGCAACAATGCGACAAATAGGCAAAATAAAAAGGACCAACCTGTTTGAACATGTATGCAAATGAGCAATATTGGTATCAAATGAAAGGTTTTGAGCATGACTTCGATATGAAGCTCTAGACCGGGTCTCCAGATATGGGTCAAAACGAGGACCCGGATGATCCTTGAATGTTTCTGAGCAAAATTGGTATCAAATGAAAGGATTTGAGGAGGGCTTCTACAGGGACCTCTACTCTTTATGATTCCTAGGTCGGGTCCCGAGATATACATAGGTCAAAACGAGGACCCGAATGATCCTCGAATGTTTCTGAGCAATATTGGTTTTAAATGAAAGGTTTTAAGAAGGCCTTCTACAGGGAGATCTACTCTTTATAATTCCTAGGTCGGGTCCCGAGTTATAGGTCAAAACGAGGACCTGGATGATCCTTGAATGTTTCTGAGCAATATTGGCATCAAATGAAAGGTTTTGAGCAAGGCTACATGGAGCTCTACTCTTTATGATTCTTAGGTCGGGTCCCGAGATATGGTTCAACACGAGGGCCCGGGCGATCTTGCATGTTTCTGAGCAATATTGGCATCTAATGAAAGGTTTTGAGCTGGCCTTCTACAGAGAGCTCTATTATTTATGATTCCTAGGTCGGGTCTGGAGATACGGGTCAAAACGGATAATCTTGCATGTTTCTAAGCAATATTCGTCTTAAATGAAAGATTTGAGCAGGCCTCCTACACGGAGCTCTACTCCTTATGATTCCTAGGACGGGTCCCGAGATATGGGTCAAAACGAGGACCCGGATGATCCTTGAATGTTTTTAAGCAATATTGGTATCAAATGAAAGGTTTTGAGCAGCATTTCTAAACGGAGCCCCGGGATATTGGTCGAACGTGGACCCAAATGATCTTGCATGTTTCTGAGCTAAACAAAACAAAACAAATCAAAATTAAAAATCAAAAATCAAAAACCAAACACCAAAACAAACAAAAACAACAAAATGTAGAAGTGACAATGACAAAAAAAAAATTATAAAAACGACAGCCGCGTTGTAATCCATAGAAAACCAGGGAAAAAAGAATAAGGCAAAGGGAATAAAAATCCGATTTCGAAACTGTTTACACATCAATGTTCATGAGTACTCGTTACTCACGCTTTCTTTTTTGTTTTTTTTTTTATATACTTATCGCGAATGAACTGAATTGGCGAAAGGTGTGCATATTAAAAGTTAGATACTTTGCAAATGCGATTTCATCATCCATGTTTTTGTATTTAAACATAAATATCATCATAGTAGAGTTTCAGTGCAAAACCGCGTATCGACCAAATACAAACCGCCTAAGTGACATTTTTGCTAAAAACGAGATTTCCCCAAAAATACATTCCTGGGGTCCGCCCTCTTCCATTCATACAAGAATTTTAACATTGGGACAACGCGGAATGGATGGGGTCGGACGCTATACATATATATGTACATAAATACAAAAATCCAAACAACAAAAGAGCTTAAGTGACAATTGAAAAAACAGAAATTGAAAAAAAAAAATGAAGTGTGCGAAACAAAGTGATCGAAAGACTCGCCAACCTGGACTTGGCTTGTGTAGGTACTTAAGAAAGACAAAACACTTGAGAAGATCATGAACGTAATCAATTAGTCATACATACATATGTACATATATGTATACATACATATCTACCCAGCAAGATATTTGACAAGGGTTTCTCCTTTCATCGATTACATAACCAATGTCAATGTAATCAAGACATTGCATCCGATGACATTGTGCATTACCATTAGAGAAGAGTCATATATTACAAAAGTAAAGCACAAAGGTTACTTACTGTAACGTAACCTAAGGCTGTAACATTTGTGCTTTACTTTTGTAATGCATGACTCTTCTCTAAATGTTAATGCATAACAATGGCTTTGGTTATCTAATCGATGAAAAGAGAAACACTTACCAAATTTTTGCTGGGAACATAAGTACCCACATATCGACGCTTCCAAACAATACTGTACTAAGTCGACTTAGTACATTTTCCCGTTTTTTGGCGTTTTCAAGTAGAGCGTGCCTTAATTTAGATGCTGTCTAATTTTGGTATCAATCGGACAATCCAATCAAAAGTTATAAGCAAAAGGGTAAATATAATACAACTCGAGATTTTTACAGAATAAAAACTTTGAGAGCTTGCCATGAAAACCCACGTAGCAAATTTTTATTTCTTCTTACAGTTATATATAAAGCGTACCCTGACTTTGATATTGTCGAGTTTTGGTGTTGATCATTCCATCCAAACAGAAGTTACAAGTGAAAATATACTTAGCATAAAATCGATGTTTCATATCGAGTTTAAACTTTGAGAGCTTCTCCTGCAAAACACAGTTTTCAGACTTAGTACAGTTTTGTTTGGAAGCGTCGATTTGCACATATATACAAGCACAGCTCAGAGGCATTTAAGACAAAATAAAAAAGTATACGGAGAAAACTATATTGATGTCACATCCATGTATATAGATAATCCTCTCTGATCCATAAACTGTGGATGTCATATCCATATAATGAGTATGATATAAAAAAAAAATTTGTATGTACTATGATATATGGATATGGCATCCATTATATGGCTATGACATCCATATTTTAGGGATCAAACAGGATTATCCATATATATGGATGTGACATCAATATAGTTTTTTCCGTGTATGTACATGCATAATAATATAATACAATGGCGCTATTATAACTCTGACGAGTTTTATGGCCGAGCTTCTCTCCCAATTCGAGGTGTGCTTCTTTTTGTTTTTTCCTACTAATTGGGTGGACCTACAGTTTTATGCCGGCTCCGAACGGCGAATGCATTTTTTGTGAGAAGCTTTTTCATGGCAGAAATGTTCTCGGAGGGTATGCCGCCCACTGCCGAGAGGTGACCACTGCTCTTAAAAACCCAATAATTGGATTTTTACTAATTAGGAAAATTCTTTTGGTGTTTTGCTCGGACCGTGGTTTGAACCCGAGACCTATGGCATAGCAGGCGAGCACTCTACCCACTGCACCACAGCGGTACATGCATACCTATGTCTAGATTTATACTAAAACTTTTCTCATGACAGCTGTTCTTGCAATTAGCATCAAAATTGAAAATACCACATCTGCCACGCCGCCATACTCGTATTAACAGGCCAACTTACTCGTAGGTATATAAAAGTATATTGATGACTACCAAAGCTGATATGATTAAAACTAATTTAACGCTTCTTGCAAAGTTAGCTTATTTTAATTAGCAATAAATCGAATGAGCATTGTGGTTGAGTAATGACTTTCAATTGGATTCATAACACAATGGTATTGAAAGAAAATGGAAAGCATTTGCATACGCCGGCTGAGAGGCTGATGATTTAATGCTTGATTAGGTGTTGATAAGGAGGAAAAAGGGTGATTCAAGAAGATAAAAATAATATTAATGAATTTCGGTCCAAGTAGACCAAGTTTTATAAAAGATCTTCAATTGTTTTGGACACTCCGTATACAAAAATTGTACTGATACCGTAACAAGCACTTATCTGTCTTTTAAATTTATCACATCCTTTCCTTTTTTTATAAGAAAAATTGTCCAGTGATATTAATTAAAATAAGTTCATATTGGCACACCCTTTACTATAATTTTAATAGGTTTCTAAATAATCGTTTTTATCGCTTGATTATTTACAAACTCGCTACTCTTGAACCACCAGACGAATTTAGTCCCAAATAAAAGCTTTTTTTAGTAGTTTAAAAAAAAGAACGATAAAGAAAAAAAGTAGAGAAAAAGGGTAACACCATTTAATGCTAATTTAATTTCAATTTTGAGAAGTTTTAATTACATCAAACTAACGGAAGCACAAAAAAAGTTAGTGGTTTCACAAAGCGAAATCAACAGACCATAACAATCGCTGACGAAGAAGAAAAACAAGAAAACATAAAGCGACAGACGACGTTCAAGTCCGTGGTTGAATAGTAATTGGAATAGATTTCGCTAAGTAAGTTAATTAAGAAAAGTTAGCAAAGTGAACAATTGATGCTGGTCGCTGTGGCTTAACGAATGGATTACTAAATATGTATGTAGGTATGTAGATGAGCATGCCAAAATTGACTGAATTAAGAGTACCAGTCTGCTAAATGTAAGCATTGGGGAATTTTGGATCTTAGCGCGTTGGCGAGTATTGTACAAGGTTTAACGATTAATTGTGCGATATTTATGAAGATATTATCGATATAGTTCAGCGAATTAAAATTTGACACCCGCTGGTGGTAGCGTATGAAGACGGAGGGCTCCATTGCTTTGCAAAGTTTTTCTCCACTAGCACGAGGTATGAGGCATGATATACGCCGTGGAAGCACTGACGATCTCAACATCAAATGAAATAGTACTTGGAGTGTTAGAGAAAAGAGCTATTCTTTATATTATGGGCCTTTATGTTTGGGAGTATCAAAGAATATCGAATATCATGTTATGCGAATAAATAAGGATGTTCCTACACAGAAAATATTTATATCGACACCCATCGGTGGCAGCAGTGGAGTTGAGTTGAAAATGACTTGACCTGCCTTGATATTTCTAATTAGTGTTAGTTATCACAAAGCTGGAACGACGCTTTGTTGGCTCGTTCAAAATCATGTAGACGGTTAAGCGCCAGTTAAGAGGAAGAAGATGTCGCTTCCACAGCAGTCGGGTCTAAGTAGGTACCGGAAATAGCCGACCTTACGAAAAAACCGGCCAAGAAATGACATTTCGGCTGGTCTCCTCAGAAGGTCTGGGAGTGTGAAGTATTTGGTTTAACCAATATTTTTCACATGACAAATGAAGGGACAATACCTTTCTATTGCCGAATAAATCTAGACGCTGCGGGTGGGTGTGAGTTTTTTTATAGCAAAGATAATCATTCTTGTCAAGATAATTTGTATGGGATTATCTAATTTATTTTTTTATGCAAGTAATCAATTTCCTGCCTTTCACCATAATTTATACACATTCATATATGTATGTATGTACATATGTATATGTAAGGAACATACCCTGCAGGGAACTCAATAACTAGTGAGCAAAATTTCTAGTTCCGAACTAGCGAAAAGGTGTCAAAAAGGAACTAGATCAATTGTAGTTAGACCCTCACGAGTTCAGAAGGAGTGAATTGAGTGACCATTATAAGACAGACTTTGATTTGTATGCAATGTCGAAGTGACAAAAATTCTATGAAAATTTTTCGCTCGTTCAATAGCCGTCGGCCTTGTATATTTCTGCAATTCTCAGATGTTTTGTGAAGCATTTTATATAAAGAGTTTTCTATTTGCATCTTGTATGAAATGAAATGTTCCCCTAATTATGCTTTTCCGATCCCTTAGACTTATTTCTAATTTTTTTTATTTTATTACTTTTTAAATATTATTGTAAATTTTTATTAAATAAATAAATAAAAAAATATTAGTTAGAAAAAAAAATAAAAAAAAAATTATCATCCACCTTGACACCGACAGGAATCGAACCCGCGCCCCTCAGATTGAAAGGCACATGCCATCGCGCCACTTGCATGAAGTGTGTCAAAGGCTGCACTTAAGCGGCAGATGTAAAACTGTAGAATTTGTAGGTACTTGTAGCTAGTTCAGAACTACACTCAGAGAAAAAGCAAGCTAAATTTAAGTATAGCTGGCTTGAATCAAGCCGAAAACGTTATGAAAGTCTGTTAAGCTCGAAAATGCTAAAATCAAGAATTTATTCTTATTTTGAGAACGGCATTTTTTAGGAGAAAAAGCTTATATTTAGAACTTTCCAGTTTGAAAAAAACTTGAATAAATTTATTTTAAGCATTGCTCATGATTGATTTGACAAAGTGCATTCTTATTTTCAGAATGTTCAACTTTATTTTAAGAATACTTATACTTGCTTTCCACTTTTTCGAAATTCCAAATTCGAAAACATTTAACCCACCTAACAAAAATAAGAAAGAATATTTTTTATTTATTTGCATTTTATTTTAATATTTTTTTTAATGGATGAGTCATATGTATATGGACATGCAATTCTTATTATCACTATATATAATTCAGTATTTACATAGATACTTATAAATAAGAAAGATCTATTTATTTACATATACATATCTTATATCGAACTCAAAAAATGTATACATTCTTCCGAAAGCTTTTTAACGATTAAAAAACCCAGTCAATACTTCCACTACCAACACAGAATTTTACCACCCAATTTGAGTGGTAGTATCCCTATAGCAAACTATTTTGAACCGTTTCTTACCAAAACCGATGGTCTGGAATCCAACAATTTTGGCCACGATTTGAAAAAGTCAACGGCTTTCGAAGTTCATGTGTACATGCCATCCTCCACATTTGATGTAATTCTTCATCTATTTCAAACTATTAAAAGCGATATTAAAACATAAGCTAAATTCTCATCAATGCGATAACTCTTACCTGTTCCTTTTCCAAGAAAATAATTTTACGCCAAGCTCCATTCACAATCCGGCGGGGGAAAAGATAAATTGTTTTTTTTGATTTATTAATGTTTTTCACACAAAAATCAACAACTGTTGAAAATTCTATATATTTTCTGGTAAACATTTGGCTATAATATAATAATATAATACAATGGCGCTATTATAACTCTGACGAGTTTTATGGCCGAGCTTCTCTCCCAATTCGAGGTGTGCTCCTTTTTTTGTTTTTCCTACTAATTGGGTGGACCTACAGTTTTATGCCGGCTCCGAACGGCGAATGCATTTTTTTGTGAGAAGCTTTTTCATGGCAGAAATACTCTAGGAGTGTATGCCGCCCACTGCCGAGAGGTGACCGCTGTTCTTAAAAAACCAAATAATTGAATTTTTACTAATTAGAAAAATTGTTTTGGTGTTTGGCTCGGACCGTGGTTTGAACCCGAGACCTCTGGCATAGCAGGCGAGTACTCTACCCACTGCACCACAGTGGCCACATTTGGCTATGGTGGTCTTAAATTGAGAATTTCATTCTTAAACCAAGATTTTTTCAGTTTTTTATCTTGTTTCAAGAATACCATTCTTGATTCAAAATTGGTGAAACTGAAATTTCATTTACTTTTCATTAATTTCTGTAAATCTTAATTCAAGTACGACACAGCTTGTTTTTAGCCCGCACCTTTTCTCTGAGTGTATCGAAATTGTGCCAATAAACGAACTAGTGTAAACTGTAGAATTTAGTACTAGTTCGGAACTATCGAAAATGTAGTGCAGAGAGTGACAATTTACACCGCCTAGGACATCGCCCTGTTAAATTCGCCAGTTGATAACATGCAAAAGAGATTTAGCTCGCACTAGTAGTGTCGAAAAATGCACTAGAAGCGACCTAGTTCGGAACTAGAGATTTTCCCTACAGGGTAAATATAAAAAAATAGACTAATTTAATATCTCATGTATACACACTCACAGACACAAAACACGCACACACTCACAATTATGTTTACCAACCAAACCTCACAGCTGTTAAACGCAGAAAATTATGAATGATGGTGTTTTTACCGTTACACGTTGGCCAAAGCTTCTTTCTCAGTTTCTGTTAATGCCATGGAGGATAAAAGAGAGGAAATCTCCTTTCCTACACCAAAATCGTAATAGCTTCTCGAAAAGCAAACTTTTTTTTATTATATGTTCGCAAACTTAGTTTCTATTTATACTTTCGTGGGGCGTTTGTTTTGTTTTTGTTTATTCGAAGTGCTGAAAAAGTGGTGAAACCATTAAAATTTTGTTTTAACCGCAATGAAAACCTTTTGGGGTGAAAAGTCGCAAATTACTTGGCGGTTACTTAGTAATAGCATAAGAAGGGGCTACTGAAGTGTTGCGCAGTTGGGGGTCTAAGTAAATACATATATACTTTTGGGTTTTTAATGCTTTATATGTACGGAAAACTGTAAGTATTTGCAATGGAAAGAAAAATAAAAATCAAAAATAAAAATTTTAAGAACCTTAGAATTTTTAGTACTAATTGATGAACCCACATACCTATTTTTAGTGCAAAAGAACTTTCTGCTTGAATGAAACTATTAATGAAGAAGCTATATTAATGGACTTTCTCTGCCCTAATTTTTCATATAAAATCTATGATTAAGAAGCAATTGGAAGAGTAAGACAAAACACTTGATTTTTAAAAAATACAATGTCTTCCTACAGCAATAAACTAGAAATAAGAAATTATGTACTAACCTCATAAAACTTGCACTTATGTATTATAACATCATGACCAGCAATGATTGGTTCAGTCGAAACATTAAAATATAATTTATGTATAGTACTCGTAGTACAATCTGCAAAAGAAAGTATGTAAAAAATTATAAGCATTTACTGATTTTTATAGATTTGTAAATATACCAGTACAGTTAAACCAAATGTACTTATATAGAACTTTCCCTTTTTTAATTCCTGCAGCAAATGTCCCATCATTTACCAAGAAAATGCAAAAAAATATATATATGTATTAGGGTGGGGCGATTTAGAAACCTAAACCGCGCCATCGAAATTCGGATTCCTCTCATTTTTCTGAGTAGAAAACTCCTGCAAGAGATTTGTCTAAAATTAATTTTGATGTTCCGGAATTTGGTTTTTATGAACCAAGACGAATTTTTGTAAATAAAAATTGGGCAAAAATCGACAAAAAAATATCCAGGCACAATATGCATATCGAATTGCAGCAGAATTTTATGCTGAATCCAGATATGAAACCCGAATTAAAATCGGATTATCCGTTTTCGAGATATAGCCTGATTTCCGGTTATGGAGGCCGAATGCCCAAAATCGCATATTTTCGCGATTATCTCTTGTTGTGTGCAATATATCTTTATTTTTTTTTGCAAGTCTACGTTTTAGGGAATAACTCTTAAATTTTTCCAGCTAAAATTCTGAAATTTTGGATTTGGAGCATTTATTGTACACACAGCGCTGTCGGCGAAAATCATTGGTATCGGATGACTATAACATAGAGAAACCATACCGCGATTTTGGGCCGGAAGATAAATTAATATTTTAAAATACTGCTCATATATTGCATTGACGTATCTTCAAAAAATTTGCAAAAAAAATAAAGATATATTGTACACAACAAGAGATAATCGCGAAAATATGCGATTTTGGGCATTCGGCCTCCATAACCGGAAATCAGGCTATATCTCGAAAACGGATCATCCGATTTTAATTCGGATTTCATATCTGGATTCAGCATAAAATTCTGCTTCAATTCGATGTGCATATTGGCCTGGATATTTTTTTGTCGATTTTTGCCCAATTTTTATTTTCAAAAATTCGTCTTGGTTCATAAAAACCAAATTCCGGAACATCAAAATTAATTTTAGACAAATGTCGTGGAGGAGTTTTTTACTCAGAAAAATGAGAGGAATCCGAATTTTAATGGCGTGGTATCGAATAATTTCCCTCCATACAAATCGCCCCACCCTAATATGTATACATGTAGATAATAGTACAGGCTTAAGCAATAGCCATCGCCCAAAATGTCATAAAATCATTTAGCAAAGGAATTCAACTTAAGGCTTAAGCACATACTTTAAGTATATTTTTTCGCGCTCTTTTTACTTACACACATTGAATCGCTTTAAATGCGAAATTTGTTGTGTATAAGAATTTTTTATTTATGGCATTGCATTGTGCCACTTTTTGTGGTTCCTAAACCGCATGTAAAAATGTAGAAAAAAAAGTTTCATTGCACGAAGAAAACATTGAGACAAAGGTGATTTTATACATATGTACTCGTAAGTATACACGTTGAAATATTTTTTATAATAAAACAGACTTACATACGTACGTTAATGCAGGTACCCTGCAAAAAATGCGATCACTCCGGGATACATCCGGGACAACTCGCAAGGGAGCATGCGATTACTACCCATTTGTATCTCTTTATATGGGTTGAAGTGTTCTCTTTTGTTTGAGCATGTCCTATGAAGAGACTAATTATACCCAGTTTGTACCCGAACGGGTAGCAAAAGCGCACAATTGTACCCGTTTTGTACCCGAACAGGTAGCAAATGCGACACATCCATTTGTGCGACTAATTGTACCCGTTTGATACCCTTTCGGGTACAATTCGTCTACAATTAGTATACATATGTACCCGTTCGGGTACAATTGGGAACAATTGTAGACTAATTGTACCCGAAAGAGAGCGCTCCCGGACAAATCTTTTTAGAGACTCGTCGCACACTTTTTTACAGGGTAGGTACATATATAATTGCAGGTGTGGTAGTGAAAATAAATGAGAGTTGATGAGAAAGTGAATAAATTTAAGCATGACTGGCGAAGAATAATATTTTTTTTGCAATATTTTTAAAGCATTTCAGAGAGAGATTAATTTTGTTTTTCAAAACCTTATTCTTATCACATCAATTTTATATTTTTATTACACGTATTCAGATTTTGACAATTTTTATTGCCGACATAATGCAGCATTTTAAGCCTCTGCCGACCTTAAAAATGCTATTGTTTTCGGGCAATTTAAAAAGAGGTAAAAATAATCCTTTCACAGGGATGCTAGAGGATTAACATGTTCTAGGAAGTTATTCGCCATAAAATTTCAGTAGGAGTCTCCTCAGAAAAAATCTCTGTAAAATTAACCTAAAAGACCACAGGAAGCGAAAAACTTATCATTCCTCGGAATGTTAAATGTGTTTTAAGTATGGTGGACTTTTTTTTGTTCATATAAGGCGAGACGGCCTAATGAACATATGGATGTACATATGTATGTTAACATATAGTTTGAGAATTAGTGATAAGCATTTGTTACACAGTTTTTTAAGAACACACGCTGAACTTAACATTTATGAAATTCGAATGCGATTTGCATAAATTATTGAAGTCATTAAAAAGTAATTAAACACCCAACTTAGAGATAATAGAATTCATAGTGTGATAAAATGTTATCCAAATCCATAGTTCTGAATAACAGCAAACTGCAAAAAAACACCGATGGAACTTCTAATTTGAATGAACTTGAATAACTTACAAGTTCTTTTTTCTGTTTTTGTTTTTTGTTTTATCCAGCAACAAAATCATGTTAGTATTATGTACATACATATTTACAAATTGTAAGTAACAGCGACTGAAGCTATATGTACGTGTTCCCATTAATAAACTAACTTTAATAAAAAAGTTCACTTCAAACCAGTTTTGAATGCCGGTAGACACGTGTAGCGCCATTGCTCACCAACCGATGGTGGCCACGCAAAGTTATAAATAGAACAACTGTGGACTATAAATAAATGAGACGGTGGGTAATTATTTACTTACAATTTGAGTTATTACATCTTATAACATCTGGGCCGATCTCATTCAAATTTAGGCACTATAACCATCTGGTATTAGATTAGAATCTACACACACACATATACACATACACATAATTCTGGTATCTCAAACTCTTCCCGAGATATAGGCCAAATTATGAACCGAATTGACCACGACATATTTTTGAGCTTTACTGGTATCAAATTAAACATTCAAATCAATAGAGAGTTCCAACTTTCAAGACGGTTCTCCAAATAGAGGCCAAAACGTGGACCCAGAGGAATCGTTGGCTACAAGGGGTACGAAATGTTTTGACGATCATTTCAATATTAGCGACTGTACCCGAATACGGGATAAAATTTCACTCGCTTTATATAAAGTATCTACACCGTGTTTCCATCAAACGCAAACAAACAATGAAAGCATACAGCTGAGTATCTAATGTTCGATTCCACTCGAACTTAGGCTTCCTTACTTGTTTTATTTTATTTTATTTTATTTTATTTTATTTTATTTTATTTTATTATTTTTTTTAATTTAATTTAATTTTATATTATTTTATTTTAATTTATATTTTATTTTGTAGTTTACTTTATTTTGGTTTATATGAATTTATTGTATTTTATTTTATTTTATTTTATTTTACTTTATTTTATTTTATTTTATTTTATTTTATTTTATTTTGTTTAATTTTAATTTATCTTTATTTATTTTATTTTATTTTATTTTATTTTATTTTATTTTAATTTATATTTATATTTATATTTTATTTTATTTATTTTATTTTATTTTATTTTACTTTATTTTATTTTATTTTTTTATTTTAATTTATATTTTATTTTATTTATTTTATTTTATTTATTTTATTTTGTTTTCTTTTTTATTTTAATTTAATTTATTTTTTTTTTACTTTTATTTTATTATATTTTTATTTATTTTATTTTATTTTAATTTAATTTTTTATTTTATTTTTTCATGTTTTATTTTATTTATTTTATTTTATTTCATTTTATTTTATTGTTTTATTGCATTTTATTTTATTTTTATTTATTTTATTTTTTTGGTTTACCTTTCTTTATTTGCTTCCCTTTCAATACTTTTTCATAACTCGACGAAGCACTAAAAATACAATTTAATGTTGTTCGCCTCATGCGCACACCGATATCTGCAAAATTTTAATTAATACAAAATAAATGGCCACGAAAGTTAAACACAAAAAATATTTTAAAATTGGACATACTTGGCACGCTGCGATTTGGAATGCAGTGTATTTATGTATATTTGTAATATAAACATTTATGTATGTATGCCGCTGCCATCAGCCTGCAAATAAGTACGTGTATGCGGCCTACAAGCCAGTCAGTTGTCTTGCGACATTTTGCAGTGCCATTTTTGGCCTCACGGTCAATGCGAAAAACCAACAACAAATTGAGTGCCCATTTTAGTAATTGCATTGTGTGTGGGAACTAACACATATATATTATTAAAAAAAAAAGTGAGAAAAAAGAAGGAGAAAAATAACAAGTGGGTATATGTATCTACTACAAACATATCGTCGGTCTCCTGCCAGAAACACGAATGTGAAATTTTTTTTAAGTGCGATGTCTGCTCTTTATCTGGTATATATTGATATAATAACAATTAATATTTGTATATATACTTATGTACATACACGTACATATTATGTATGTATGTTTACACAAGAATTTATACAAATACTAGCTGTACCCAGCCAAGCTTTGCTTTGGCCCACTTTCTATTAAGGTACTTGAAGCGAAAAACGGCACACTTTAAAATATGTTGGAAGTATCTAGAAACTGAAATTACCTCGGCCTGCAGAGCTCAGCTGAATTCAGATAAGTTTAAAAAAAGTGAAGGAAAAAATTGATATTTTCAAAAATTTGACCTCTTCATGTTCTTATACCATTTTTCTTCGTATGAATCTCCAACTCCCTTTCCCTCTACTTTTCTCTTTCTCTTTCCCTTTCCGTTTATCTTTCCTTTCATTTCCGTTTCCCTTTTCCTTTCCCGTCACATATCCGCTTCTCTTTCTCTATCGCTCTCTCTTACCTCTCCTTTTCTGTCTTTCTCCTTTTTATTCCCCCTCTTTTTCTTTATCTAATTCCCTGTCTTACTGTCTCTCTCCCCATCCTCTTCATTCCATTCTTATTATATTCTCCCTCTCCTTTTCCGTCCCTTTGCCTTTCCCAGTCTCATTACTATTCTCCTTTCCCTAGGAAACTGGGTTTAGCATAACATACCCTGCATTCCACTTCTCATTTCATACCGTCATTGCTTAAAAACATTCCGTGGCGTCCGAATCGTCTCTTTTATCCATAATTGTGTATCGGGACTAAGAATCACTATGAAAATATCTATATAGCAGACCCGGTCAACACCTTTCATTTTATATCAGTATTGTTCAGAAGCATCCTGGGCTTATCCGGGTCCACTTATTGACCCACATCTGGGAACTTGACCTAGGAACTATAATGGGTACGGTATCTGGAGACTTGATCAAGAAATCGTAATAGGCACGGCTCTCCATGAGAGTCCGCTCAACACCTTTCATTTGGTATCTGGGTTATCCGGGTCCACATATTGACCCATATCTTGGGATCCCACCTAGGAATCGCCATGCGCCGTGATTAAATAACAATATCGCTGAGAAATTATCCGGGGCCATCCGGATCCACATTTTGACCCACATCTGGGGACCTGACCTAGGAATCATAATGAGTTCATCTCTATGAAAAAACCCTACCTTTCAACTGACACCAATATCTTTCAGAAATTTTCTGGGGAAATTCGGGTCCACGTTCATTTGGTACCAATATCCCTGAGAAATATCCCGGTGCTGACCCACACCTTAGGACCCGACCTAGGAATCGAAATGAGTTCTTTTCTATCTAAAATCCCTGCTCAACACCCTTCATTTGATACCAATATCGCTGAGAAACATTCGAGGGTCATTCGGGTCCACGTTTTGACCCATATCTGGAGACTCGAGCTAGGAATCACAATGAGTACTATTCTATGTAAATTCTCTGCTCAATACCTTTCATTTCATACCAATATCGTCCAAAAATATTCAGGGCAAAGCCGGATCCACGTTTTGACCTTTTGACCTATATCTCGGGATCCGACTTCCGGATTTGAAAAAAATATGCATATAAACCATCTAGGGCAAGGTGCTAAGCTGGTGTGTAAATTTGGTCAAAATCCCTCCACGCGTTTGGGCGAAAGCCGGCGACAAAGAAATGGGCTTGATTTTTATATATATATAGATTAATTGCTATTACATCAATATATACCCGATAAAGGGCAGACATCGTACTTAAAAAAATTTTCACATTCGTGTTTGTGGCAGGAGACAGACGATATGTACATAGGTTTTCTTTCTAAAAGCGCTAAATTATCTGTTTTGCTATAGAACTTTTGCCATTACAAATTATGAAGTTTTGGTTCACGCTTTGCATAATTATATATGTTCATTATCAGTTTATTATACATACATACATAGATACATACTCATTGCGCAATTTACATACAAATGCAATTTTTTAAAGAAATTTCCTCCACTGTCGTGACCTTAACACTCTCGACTTTTGTGCTCTTCCACTTTTGGTTGTTTGACATTTTCCTCATAATTTAGTTATTCTTCTTGATTTTGCTAGTTGTTAAATATTTTTTATTTGTGTACTTTCACGAGTCTTCATGGGAAATGTTTATGTACCTACATACTTTATGATGAGTTGATTGAGTAAAGTAGAATGAAATAATATTGAAGTGCTGCAAAGAGCAAAAAGTTGGCGAAAAGTTGATTGCAAATGCGTTTCGCAAGCCGATTTGGAAATTAATGAATATAAATTTTTCATATTTTTTTTTGTAGTAGGCTATTCAGGTTTTAGAGACAATTTGTATGATGATGGCAATGCGGCACTACTTACTCCTCGTATTTCCCTTATTAACCCTCCTTATTCTTTTCTCACTATATTCTTATCTAATCGAATTTCCAACATTTTTAAGCTCATTTCGATAGCTACTTGTACAAGTTTTCGTCAAATTTAATTAATCGCAAAAAATTCGCACACTATCACTTCAGCATTTATCCGTTTCGTCTTTACTTACACGTTAAATGCTGAAAACAATACCGAACTTCTTCATATAAAAGCACACTTAAGAAAAACTTTTTACATTAACTTTCCGAAAAGCTAAACCGCGAGCAAGTGTCCATTTGATTGAACTTTAAATTATTTAATCACTTTTTACATAATTAGAATTTAATTGGATTCCATTTCTTTTTATTTCATTCAGTCATTCATTCATTCATTACATTTTCAAACCGACTTTTTGCCACTTCAGTATCTGCGTATTGTTGTGTGCGCATATGGCGGCGGCAACCGCCAACCCGGAACTCGAATTGGCCATACTCAGTGTTCATTTTGATTGTGGCTATTAAATTACGCACATGCATACATGTTAGCTACTATAATTTTGTGTTAGCCATTTTACATTTTGACCTGACCAACTTAAGCTCTTTGATTGCTTTAAATGGTATAATGTAATTTAACTTTTATTACAGCGAGTTTTCTAAATGAGTTTCTGGGTGGTAGAGCGTTTAAATATATAATATAAAATCTTTCAACTTCTTGAAGAAGAAAGAATACTAAAAAAAATAATTTTCGACCCACTAAATGATTTCTGCTTCAGTAAAAGCGGAAGTTGGGAACCTCTACTACATTGGAAGATAAGATTTACAAGCACCTGCTGTTGATCGCCATCCACCTAGACTTAGTCAGAGCGATTTTTTTGAATGGGTTTAAAACAGCTCACAAATTCCTGGCCCTTAAGACTAATAGCTTTGACAGACGTCAGCGGCAATCCAGAATATCTAGCTAATTCGGAGTTAACTTGACAATTAACTGGAGGTAATCCGGAATATCTCTTGAGTTAGTCCTTAAAATTTTAGTGGATTAAAGCATTTTGTAATGACATCCCTGGTGAAAACTGTCTATTGTGAATGAAAGGGAAGAAAAAGAAGAACCCAAAACAGATCTACGAAGGTAGGCGCATAAGTGAATTCAGAAATTTCGAATGTAATTTGTTATTGTAATTGGTAGAGTGTAATGTCAAAATGATATTTAGCCTTGGTTGAAATCTGAATTCGTTTGGGACTCGCCCATTCCTATTGACCATGATGTGATTTCGTTTTGATTTTGACATTACGCTACCTTTGGAAATAAAACAAGAAGTTTTTGAATTCGCCACTGTGCCTACCTTCCTTCAGCTGTTTTGTTAATCCGCAATACTTGCCGTCTGTCAGGGTAAAATTTTAATCGAATTAAGTGTTGCGGTAATCGGGATTATCTCTGCCGTCTGTCAATGCTATTAGTCCTTAAAATTTTAGTGGATTTGGGCATTTTGTAATGACATCGCTGGCGAAAAATCTCTATTGTGAATGAAAGTGAAGAACAAGAAGAATCCAAGACAGATTAGGAAGGTAGGCGCATAGGCTAATTCAGAAATTTCAAATATAATTTGTTATTGTATTTGGTAGAGTGTAATATCAAAATTATATTTTACCTTGAATTCTGAACTCGCTTGGGACTCGCCCATTCCTATTGACTATGCTTTGATTTTGGCATTACACTCTACCTTTGGAAATAAAAAAATATATTTTTGAATTTGCCGCTGCGCCTACCTTCCGTCAGCTGGTTTGTTAATCCGCAATATTTGCCGCCTGTCAGGGTAAAATTTGAATCGAATTAAGTGTTGTGGTAATCGGGATTATCGCTGCCGTCTGTCAAGCATATAAGAGTAGGAACCGAACCGTCTTAGCTGTGAAGCGCCAATTAAGCTATTGTGAATTATAAATGCCTTCAAATACATACATAAAGCCATAGCTGGTTTTAGTCAAGGTTTTAGGATTTTTAGCAAATTTTGGTTTTGCGCTTTTGATTTTCTTTTCCAGTTTTCTGGTGCTCAGGTACTCCCCGAGTATCATGTCTATGCCACACAATATTTTCCTAAACCCTAGTGGCAATACCAATACAACAATAAACAATTTTTATCTACATACATACGAGTATGGAGGAATTCGAAGCCATAAAAAATTCCACAGACATTCCACTCATAACGAAAAAAGGAGAAGAACAACGTTACGCAACAAATCGATTAACATTAAAAATAATAACCGTTATTTCGGCATGCTGTGCAATAACAAATATTTACCCTAAAGTGTTATCAAGGGAACAGCAGCAGCACTTGCGCAAAACAACAACAACACTTGCGCAAAATAACAACAACACTTTTGTGCTGTTAAATAGTTATGCCATGAAATGAAGACAGTTCCGAATGGCTACATAATTTGAGAATCTCAGCTAATATCAATTTCAATCAACAACACCGATACAAAAACAAGAAATAATCGATATAATGAGAAAAACACGAAATAAAAAAAAAAATTCTCAAAGTGCATGAACACCAAACAATCAGGAAATCATCCAGCCAGTCGGTCACCTAACCAGCTTGGCAGTCAAGTTACAAACCCATCAAACTTCAGAGTATGCCAATTTGAAATGACTGCAGTCATTAAGTGTTGTTATTGCTGTATTCACTGACTGTCTCAAATTGAGCATTAACATCAAAGGCATTATTAGTAAAACGAAGGAAAAGAGATTGGAATCAAAAGAGTGAAATGGAGATGGCAATTTTTTGGCATGGATTTCATGTAAATATTTATAAAATTAGTGCGAAAAAAGTTATGACAGGACGTTGAGACTAATAGGGCTATTCTGATAACTGTCTTTTCAAAGAAAACGATCTTTTGAAAGGAATTTTTTTGGAAAGATAGCCTAGAATAGCCTAGTAGGTTTTATTTGTCAAGCCCTGCGGTAACGTGTTAAAATCATTCCCTTACCAACAAAAAAAATCAATCAATTGAGCCTACTATAATGATTTGGATTTTAAAGTATAAATTGGATCATCTTTGATCCAAGGAACCACAGTATTTTTTGGCATAGAATACCTCTTTACAATCCTGACACTGCTGGGTGGTGGAGTTTTCAAAATCCCAGATGGGAACGAAAATCTCCCTTAACCTTCCGGATTACTGTAGCTTATTTCAGGCAGAGTTTGCTGCTACTCAAGAGGTGGTGGACTATCTTCGCAAAGGAGTCCTCAGTCAAGCTGCGCTGAAGGTGATTGGGTCTGTTACCTGCAAATCCACGACAGTTGAAGGTTGCCGCAAATCTCTTGACGAGACGGCTACGCATGCTTCTTTAACACTGGTATGGGTGTCTGGACACTGACACCGCTTTCGTCTTCTTGGAAGGGTTTAAGAATGCCGCTCGCTACATGCAAGCTGACTATTAATAATAATAATACAATGGCGCTATTATAACTCTGACGAGTTTTATGGCCGAGCTTCTCTCCCAATTCGAGGTGTGCTCCTTTTTGTTTTTTCTACTAATTGGGTGGACCTACAGTTTTATGCCGGCTCCGAACGGCGAATGCATTTTTTGTGAGAAGCTTTTTCATGGCAGAAATACACTCGGAGGGTATGCCGCCCACTGCCGAGAGGTGACCGCTGCTCTCAAAAAACCCAATAATTGGATTTTTACTAATTAGGAATTTTTTTTTTTTGGTGTTTTCTCGGACTGAGGTTTGAACCCGAGACCTCTGGCATAGCAGGCGAGCACTCTACCCACTGCACCACAGCGGCCACATTTCTGACTATTAAGGGATTTATACTTACAGTAGTGGGCGATAGATGGAAGCGCCTTACCACCTGCAATCATTCAAGACGTCTATGGTCAGATGGGCATAAGATACACTCAAAAAAAAAATTACTCAGATTATGGAAAAATGGGAATGATTCGGCGCTAAAGACATATTTCTATATTTTGATGTACAATTTTCTTTAAAACGTGGTTTTTATTCCTTGATTTGAAGAAAATCGTACATCAAAATATGGAAATATGTCTTTAGCGCCGAATCATTCCCACTTTTCCATAATCTGAGTAAGTTGTTTTTTCAGTGTATGTACTAAAGCACTGCTTCTTCTGAAGAGGAAGGATCTATCACTAGTTATTCGCCTGATTAATAGCCAAATCAATTCTGTCAGATGATTTCTGTCAGAGCTGAAACTATAAAACATTGGCTGGGTGAATGTCTCGCACTGTGGTTTAAGAGCCTGAAATTTCTGGGGCATCTCACTTTTCTGACCTTGGTGACTTTGGATGAGATGGAGTCTGTATAAATCTTAAGATTCGCTGAATCCATTTTTTTATTCAAGTAGGGGTTTAGATTCTTGTGGTAATGCAATGGGTCCTTGTGTGCACCAACAGTCACTATTACCTAACCTAACCTTGATTGAGTGCTGGTCTGTCTCATTCGATATCATTCGAAGCTTTGCACTCCACTACACAGTTCTTAGAATCATCACCACTCATACCCAAGCGTCCGAGTCACAAACGTCTTCCATCTCCAAAAGAAAAAAAAAATATCAAATGAAGATGAAACAAAACTAAAAAAGCAAATAACGCTCATAATAATAATCTCAAAGACAACGATAACGAGAGTAAGTAGGCAAGTAGCAGCAACAACCAACAATTTCTTCTGCAAAATGTTTGGACTTGCATGTTGCAAAGTCAATTTCATAGATTTTTATGATGCCACGAACATAAAATTTTTGTTTTTTGTAGAATGAGAAGTAATAATGAAGACTACTTGGAGTTGCAGCATGGGAAGAGTATATGGTATGCATGTTTGTACACTGAGAGAAAAAAAATATATGGAGGGGTCAAAGAAATTGTTTACCTATTTTGAACACTACTTTCTTTGTTTTGAGTAAATTTTCCTTAAAACATGTTAAAAGGTTTATAAAATATTGTTGTTACATGCGTTACCATGGTTTCATATACTTGTTTTGAAAAAATTCATACATTAAAATAATGAAAAATTCTTTAAGCGCCATTCCATTCCAAACTTTCCTTGTTTTGAAGACTTGATTTCTTTAATTTTGAGAAATTAAATTCCCATACAAATCCCCATGGCAACGAATTTGTTTGAAAGTTTTTTTTTATGTTTTTTCCACATTTTTGAGAAAATTTACACAAAACAAAGAAAATTTTGTATTGGGACGCGTATTCAAAATAAGGAAAATTATGTCTTTGATCGAGAGAAATTTTTTTTTTGAGTGTATGTATGTATGTATGTATGTATATATGTATGCAGATAGCTACGTGTATATAGTGATGATAATAATGGGCGATGACGATGTCTCGATGTTGATGGTGATGTTGGCAATGGTGTTGGCGAATTTGATGTTTGATGGCTGGCAGAGCAGCGATTTTGATGCTGATGCCGATGCAGATGACGTTGGTGGCCAATGTTAGACAGCAGGGGGTTGCGTAAATGCAAACGAATTGAATGGAAATGGAGTTATTCAAATATGGACAGATAGAGAGAAATAGAAATATGGTGAAATAGAAAAATGATGGCTGTGTGCAGTGGAAGATGATAGTGAGTGAGTGAAGATCTAAAAGTTGGGATACTGCATTGTGTCTATGTATGTATGTAAGTATGTATGATGATATGAACGCCGACTTCAATTGGTTTGCATGTTCATAAAAAATTAAGTTAGATATTGAATATATGGTTGGTCTTTAAAAACCAAAGAGACACAAAGAGGTATGCGAAGACATAATGCAGCGCTAGGGAGTTGGAAACGTTTTGGGGGAAATTTAGTAGTGCGAATAATTGCACAAAAAAAAAAAATAAATAAAGACATGAATATGCGATGAAAGAATTAAAAGATAAAGAGCTTAAAATCGTATCAAATGAAAAAAATATAACCGGTTGCGTGTTTTATTTCACAACCTTAAAAGTCGCCAAAGGAATTTTGCACTTGTTAACGATGCTTTAAAATTTCTTTCACTGTTCCACAACAGTTCTGCTTTCAAAATCTATATATGTAGTATGTCGATTAAATTGTCGTCATAATAATACGTTCCACACTTTGCCACCTACACTCAAATAAATTTTGGTATCAATTTTAAACTTTTTTGGTCGATATATAGGACACGACCGAAAAATTATTAAAATTTAAACTTTGAAAAGTTTACAAGATTTTTAAACTTTTAAGGTTTAGATTTTATGCCAAATTAAAATCTATTTTATGGCTTTAAAAAGTTTAAGATTTAAACCTTTTTTTGGTTTAAATTAAAATAAAATGTCTGTTCCCAAATCCTCTTCAAGCTTTTCCCTATTATATCTTCTTTCCTATCCTTTTTTCTCCTTTTCTTCCATTATGTTCTCCCCCCAACATCCCCTTAATCCTTTTACATATTGTGTCTTTTTCCTATCTTCTTCTTCTCCTTTTCTTCCTTCTTCATTTTATCTGTTTCCATAATTATTTTGTGTATGTTTGTTTCTCCATTCAAACAAAGCCACACTGTCATTCATTCAAATTGTCTAATAACTATAAATGAGCTTTTTATATTGTTCATTTCTCGAAAAATCCAGTTGGAATTTCAAATCAAAAATTAAAATTTTTTTGTTGAAACCAAATTTTACGACCAATGAATGTTTAAAATTTAAATCTTAAAAGTATAAATGAGAAAAAGTGTAAAATTTAAACCAAAAAAGTATGAAATTTATTCCAAAAAATACTTTGAAATATTTCAACTTTTGTAAGTTTGAATTTTAAAGGTTCAAAATTTAACTCAAAAAAAGTTTTAAATTTCTTTCAAACCAAATCAAAGTTTAAAAAATATTCCAATATTTACAACAGTGTAAAAAGCAAGCGAGAATCTCTTGCTTGACGTCTCTATGACGTCACTCAGTCGAAAACATTTATAGAGTTCAGTTACAGAAACTCAGCACTGGTCTGTAAGTATTAACGAGGCTTGTGGTTTCACACAATATCATTTGGCGTAACCGTATATGCGGAAAAATGCTCCTTTAAGGAAGCACGCCCCGAAAAAAAACTATTTCAGAGGAATAGAGGGGCGCTCACAGATCCCAGAACTGAAATCAAAACTTGCCGGACGCTTTCTGGGGTAATATCTAATCTATGGACCCATCCAACTTTAACAGCAAATATCTCGTAAACGATAACCCTCCGGAAAGTTTTGATTTCAGTTCCTCTATCCGCCTGAAAAAATTAAAAGTTTCTGGGGGCGTGCTGCCTTAATGTAAAGCCAATCCGTATATGCTTTACGAGGCAACCAAATTCAGACATACACAGCAGGTTCTATTACGCAGTTTCAAGTAATTCAAACCATATTTTTGAGTGCTGAAGGAGATGAATAATGAAAAGATGAAAAATGTGGAGTGAAGAGTGAACAATTCGCGGATAAAAAATTCATTCGATGCAAGAGAGTTAACCTTGTAACTGAATTTTTATTGCTCTTGCAAACAAGCATACTTGAAGACAGACGAGCTACTATCTATGTACATATGTATGTAAATTGAAAAAAAAAGGAGCTGAATAACGGCACTTTTGCAAATACTTATTATGTTTAATTAGACGAAAAGCAGCTAAAGCAGATCTTAAGTTTAATATTTTTTTTTTTTTTTTTTGGTTTTTTTGTGTTTTTGCTTTTCGTTATTCCCACTAAATTATTACTACTTGCTGCACAACTGCATTTTCTCTACATACATCTACTCTTGGGAACTTGGAGTTGCGTGTTGGAGATGAGGCGCGCGCGGGAAGAATGATTGCTTTGGGCTGTTTGCTGTGGTGAGTTTGTAAATGGTTGAGTTTTCTGTTTTCATTTTCTTTCGTTTTTTTTTTTTTGTTTTTTGCTTTTTAAGTAGTAAAGCACGAACTCATTAAAAATTCCTAAGAAAATAGTAGTACGTAAAGTGGAAAATGCAAGATGGAAGCTGAAAAATCTTAAAGTGGAAATATTATTGTAGTACAAAAGCGAGTAAATACTCACATAAATAAATAAGGGAATTCTTTGTTAGCATGAAAGCTTTTGGTTTAATTTTTGTGGTACCTATGCAAAGATTTAGATTTTATAATGAGGAAGAAGATGGCAAGGGTTTGTAGCTTAAGACGTTTTAAGTGCGCCTACTCCTACATGCTTCCACATGGTGCAATTACGATTAAGTTGCAATTGGTCTATGTTATGGGGAATGTTCTCGAATATAAGGTATGTGGAAGGGCCTTTTCGAATTCAAAACCCAACTTTCAGCGAAATATACTAACTAACAAGCCGTCTTCTGTCTATTTTTTCTCGCTCTCTTGTTGAATGGCAGTATTTTTTTATGTATTAGTAGCTTAACTTTAGTATTAATAAACACAAAAAAAGAAAATGATATGAAATAAGTAAAATAAAAAATAAATCGGCAATGGGCCGTATTAATAAAAACCAAGCAAATTCTTTTACTCAAGATTTCGAAAATTTGACATTAACTTGTATGAACCAAATTTCAAAATTTGAGTAAAAGGTCTGAAAACATAATCAAAAGCAAATGCTTGGCTTTTATTAATATGACCCAATGAGTGCATGTCTACTATGCAGTTTCAAATGTTTCATGCTCCAAATATTTTCCAACATCAAGTGCGTGTGTTATGTTTTAATTAACTTACTTACATATTTAAAAGATAAATAATAGAAATAGAAGGCTAATTGCAATGAAATGAAATGAGTTGCTGTTACAGTCGAAAAGTTTTAGTGATACAAAAATTGAAGTAAATTTACAAGCAATCAGCGAAGCATATACCTCCCACAAAAAAGACATTAGTAACCTAATGAACCTTTGCTTTTCTCTATCAGTCAAAGTGGCTAAACTATCACAAACTTTAACGGCGTTTCGAACACGCTCAACGCTTATCTGAACGTTAGTGCCGCTAATGTTTGTTCATCGTCATGGCTATCGTCTCTACCGTACCTCCATTGTCACATTCCATGTCGACCTACTTTACGCGTGCATGTTGCGAGTATGATTGGTTAAATGTAATTACAGCAAAAAAAAAGAAACAAAAACCAATTTTTATTGCTGTAATAGCCTTATCCTCAGCACAAAATTGTTATTAAACCATTTAACAAAATTGGCTATCATATCATCTTCTGCTTATGTTTGTATGTTTGCTTTTAAGTAAGTAAAATTTTTTAGGACAATTCTGGTAAATTAAGCAGATAATTTGAAGCGCGTGCAGCTCTTGCATTGTTGGCTTTGGTTTTTCTTTATTCGCTCATTATTTTGCCATTTTACTTTGCCATTTTAAATGTAATTTTTGCCAGCATTTTATGGCCGTTGCCATTTCTTGCACGCGTATCAAATTAGGCGTGTTTTTTTATTGCCTAAAATTTCAGTAAAGATTATGCCCACAATATTGATTTTTGGTTATAAATTTTTTTAAGAAATAAAAATAAAAAACACAGAAAATAAATCATCACAAACCATACAATCATAAATCACATAAATCATAAATCATTAAACATAAATCATAAATAATAATTATTAAATCATAAATCATTAAACATAAATCATAAATCATTAAACATAAAGCATAAAAAATAAGTCATAAATCAAAAATCATAAATTATAAATCCTAAATTACAAATGAAAAATCATAAACCATTAAACACGAATCATAAATAATAAATCAAAAATCATAAATCATAAATTATAAATAACTAGAGGTTACCCGCGGGTTTCACACCACGTGCTTTTAAAATATTAGCATATTGAGTTAGTCCAAAAAAGTTACATAGAAAAATATCATTTTTGACGTCAAAGATAGTTTTCTTATTTTTTTTTTTTTGTCCGTTGAGTACGTAATTATCTCATATACCCTCACACCAGTTTTCAGTACCCGGCTACAAACATTTCCAGCTGTGAAAATTTCAGTTTGTATGCGAGGTGCCCATGCCTGCTTTACCAAGGCCTAGTGTTTTTCCCGTTTAATATATAGTTATCTCACATGCCCTCACACCAGTTTTCAGTACCCTACTACAAATATTTCCAGAGATATTCGCTGTGAAAGTTTCAGTTTGTATGGGAGGTGCCCATCCCTGCTTTACCAAGACCTAGCGTTTTTACCCGTTTAATACATAGTTATCTCACATGCCCTCACACCAATTTTCAGTACCCTACTACAAATATTTCCAGAGATATTCGATGTGAAAGTTTCAGTTTGTATGGGAGGTGCCCATACCTGCTTTACCAAGACCTAGCGTTTTTACCCGTTTAATATATGGTTATCTCACATGCACTCACACCAATTTTAAGTACCCAACTACAAATATTTCCAGAGATATTCGCTGTGAAAGTTTCAGTTTGTATGGGAGGTGCCCATCCCTGCTTTACCAAGACCTAGCGTTTTCACCCGTTTAATACATAATTATCTCACATGCCCTCACACCAATTTTAAGTACCCTACTACAAATATTTCCAGAGATATTCGCTGTGAAAGTTCCAGTTTGTATGCGAGGTGCCCATCCCTGCTTTACCAAGACCTAGTGTTTTTCCCGTTTAATATATAGTTATCTCACATGCCCTCACACCAGTTTTCAGTACCCTACTACAAATATTTCCAGAGATATTCGCTGTGAAAGTTTCAGTTTGTATGGGAGGTGCCCATCCCTGCTTTACCAAGACCTAGCGTTTTTACCCGTTTAATACATAGTTATCTCACATGCCCTCACACCAATTTTCAGTACCCTACTACAAATATTTCCAGAGATATTCGATGTGAAAATTTCAGTTTGTATGGGAGGTGCCCATCCCTGCTTTACCAAGACCTAGCAATTTTACCCGTTTAATACATAGTTATCTCACATGCCCTCACACCAGTTTTCAGTACCCTACTACAAATATATCCAGAGATATTCGCTGTGAAAGTTTCAGTTTGTATGGGAGGTGCCCATCCCTGCTTTACCAAGGCCTAGTGTTTTTCCCGTTTAATACATAGTTATCTCATATGCCCTCACACCAGTTTTCAGTACCCTACTACAAATATTTCCAGAGATATTCGATGTGAAAATTTCAGTTTATATGGGAGGAGAGTGCCCATCCCTGTTTTACCAAGACCTAAATTGTTTATCCGTTGAGTATATATTTTTGTATTATTCCTTCACAAAAATTTTCATTTTTCTAGTACAAATATTTCAAGAGATATTACGAAAAAAAGGAAAATTTTGTATGGGAGGTGCCCATCTCTGACTTTTAATCAGATTAAAAATATGCCTATAGCAATTACCGGGTGAAAATACCTAGCTGTGCAAAGTTTCGTGAGGATCCGTTCAGCGGTTTTCTCGCCAATTGAGTTTAAACACAATTTCCATTTCACATTTATAATATAAGATACATCATAAATCATAAATATGAAATCATAAATCAAAAATCGTAAATCAAAAATCAGAAATCATAAATCATAAATCATAAGTCATAAATCATAAATCATAAATCATAAATCATAAATCATAAATCATAAATCATAAATCATAAATCATAAATCATAAATCATAAATCATAAATCATAAATCATAAATCATAAATAATAAATCATTAAATCATAAATCGTAAATCTTAAATCATAAATCAAAAATCATAAATCGTTAAACATAAATCATAAGTCATATATTAAAAAATATAAATTATAGAATTATAAATCATAAATCTAAATCATAAACGTTTAAACATACATAAATCATAAATCATAAATCGTAAATCATTACAAAAAAAATCATAAATCAAAAATCATATCTCACAAATCATAAATCATAAATAATAAATTTCAAAAATCATAAATCAAAAATCACAAATCATAGATCATAAACATAAATCATAAATCATTATACATAAATCATAAATAATTAAATCATAAATCAAAAATCATAAATCATAATTGAAAATTAGAAATAAAGAGCCAAAATTTACAATTAAAAATCAAAAGTTTATGCTTTTGCATGATTTTCTTTTATAAAATTTTATTGCAGTCAAAATCGATATGCTTCTAAATATGTATGAATCTGTGTACATCATACCGGTAGCGAAAGTCGCCGGTTTTTAAATAACAAGACAGTAAAATTCATTTCTCATAAAACAAAATTGTTATGAGCGGATGACTATGGGTTTGTTGTCGTCTATTCGCACGTTTTATGCAATAGGGATTTAACTAAAAAAAAAATTTTTTTTGGGAAAACGCAAATAAAGTTTTATAATTTCAAATAGTTTCCTTCTACGGCTAACTACAAAATCACCTTTATTTCCGCCATTTTTATCTTTTTGAGCATTTTATAAGACTAGACTCAAAGGCACTACCCAGTTATTGAAATAGTTATATGGCAAAATCCCAGAAATCGAAAATTTCGAGTTAAATCCCTATTGCATAAAACGGGCGTATTGTTATATGAAGTTGATACATCGCGCCATTTAGTTGCACATACAGTAAACAAAAACAAATTCCAGAGAAAGGAAGTGCCAAAAATATTGCACAACAAATGAAGGACAGACAACGACAAAAACAAAAAGACAAAAAATAAAATCTAAAAAAAAAAAGAAAGTTGTTGGAAAAATGTTTCATATTTATAAAAAGAAGATGACAAATCGACAAAAACAGACTCTTCCAGCAAAATGCAAGTTGAAAATGAAAAAAATTGAGACGCTCGGGCGAGCAGGTTGATAACTAACTCATTTGGTCAACTTCTGGAGTTGTTTGGCAACAGCAGCAATAACCTGGGTTATAGATAGCCGTACAAAGTAGTTAATTACTAGTCTCATTTTATAAATTGGGGCATTAAATAGTTCGTTTTTAATGCTACTTTTATACAAAAACGAATGGGATTATACATACCGTTCTGAAATATCTACATATCGCCGTTTAAACTTCATTACCGTCTAACCAAAATTTGTGCGAAAAATTAAAATTGAACTCCTTACGCTCAACTCTATGACTCTCAGAGCTTAAAAGGACATTAGAAGGAAATATAGAGCTTCCCAAAGGCCATATTTAGAGTATGGACTGTTAGAGCTGGACGTCAGGAGTTAAAGTTAGGCAAATTTCAATTTTGTCGTAGGAGGTTATGAAAGTTTCACTTAAGCGGTTATGAAGTTAAAACGACCATATGATTGACATGTTCAATGATAATTTTTAGTACAGTAGTTTGAATGAAAACTTTATAAAAGGTAAAGTGGAATTTTTGTAAATTGTACGAGTACTTCCAGATTAATTTTTTTCCACTCAAGGACAAAAATGTACGTAAATTAATTAAAATTTAAATATATTGTAAAGCAAGGAAATCAGAGCAAATCTATGTGCGTACAGAAAAATAAATACAAAAATTAAATTTCACACTTTACAAAATTAAACAATTTCCGCTGCGGAAAACATATCCTTGCGGTCATTATCAACTTTATGTGTTTATGTATGTATGTAAATTCACATGTCACAAATTGACTTGACCACAATAAGAGTAATTAAACATGTACGCGTTTTTATATACATACAAAAATTTTGGTAATAAAATATGTATAGCAGTGATGCACAGAGCTTCGATCCCATACAAATGATGGACAAAAATAGAAGGGGTGGTGAAAAATTCTTGAAAGCACTAAGTAAATCATACTGAACTCAAAAATTAAATCAGTTTTATTACCAGTTCTGAAAAACCTGGGTTTCTTTAATATGGTACCATATTTTATTTATAATTTTTACAATCTTTCTGAGTATGAAGTTTTATAGACTATTTAATTATAGTCTAACAAAGTACAACCTTTATGCTTCCAAAAAATATCGTTAATTTTTTTTTTTTTTTTTTAATTTTTCTTCGAATGCTATTTTTTTTCTCTGATTTGGTAAAATAAAACAGCACAGTGTTTTATTAAAAACTAGCTGACCGCGCCGGCGTTGCCTTGCATTAAATTATGTCGTTTTTACTAACGTCACTTTCTTTTATATATATAGATTTCTTAAAAAAATTATGAGTACGCAGTTTTGTAGCTTATTTAATTATAATCCAAAAAAATATAACTAAGTATTATTCTTCCAAAAAATCCCGCGGTATTCAAAAACTTGCTGTATGAATAATGGCCACACTGGCCGAGAAGAAGTTTACCTGTTTTCTAAATTCAGAATTAATATAAACTTATGCATAAGCTTTTTGCAAATCTGTGGGAAAAATCTGCTTTTTTGTAAAATTTTTCTACAAACGATGTGCATCACTGCACGCATTGCGTAATTGCGTTTTGGCGGTTGGACGAGCCAGCTCGCGGCTAGTTTGTTAAATAGGAGGAAAAAGTGTGTGTGTACACCGAGAGAAAAGATGCTGGTACATCAACGGGATTACGGGTTAAAACAACAGATTCCACAGTCAAATCACATCCAAAAGATTTATTTGTTAAATTCACAGATGTCCTTTTGTTTTAACAGTTGTATTGTTGAACTAACTGCTCTGAAAACAAAAAAACTCTGTGAATCTAAACAGTTTTGCTGTTAAACCAACAAATTTCCGCAGTTGAAATTTTTTCTCTTAAAAATAAATCCCTTTGTGTTTTATATGGCCGTTTATTTCTAACAATAACTTTATAATGTATATTTTTAGATCTTTTTTAAATCTTTTGTTTGCATTTTTCTTTACATCCTCCCTCCCTTCGGTTTCCAAGTACAAATATGTAGCTTCATCTTCGCTTGTTTTCCATTGCGGCACCTTCTTCGCTTTCACTGCTTGCTATATTGTGTTCTCTATTTTATATTCTCCTCCGATTTCAAACCATTACATCAACCTGAAATTAAATCCAACGGCATCATATGTATAGTGCGACATTCAACATTATATTGAATATTGAACTTTAGTTATGCTATTTATACTTACCATTGTTCGTAAAAGCATTCGTGAATTACAACTCACTCACGTTAGCAAAGCAACAAGTAACAACGGAGAAAGCTGACAAAATAAACACTTTTTCTTTTGATAGTCAACAGTAATGATTTGTTGAATCAACAAATAAAATAAATGTTACAGCAACAGATATTAGGGTTAAGTTAACAGTGACTCAGTTATATCAACAAAAATGTCTGTTATTAATTGACAGATCAGTTCTGTTGAACTAACAAATAGGTTTTAATAGATATATTTGTTAAAGTAAAAGATTTTTTCGTTTATATAACTCTAAATGTGTCTACTTAAACGTATTTCTGTCAATTTAACGAATTAAGGGACTAACAGAAGAAAACTGTTGATACTACTGTGATTATTTTTCTGAGTGTATGTGCACAGGAAATATACACTGATGACACATTTGATTTTAATAGCAAAAATACGCACTTGTGCACTATATAAACGCTTACATATGTGCATACATAGATCTTTGCAAATATAAGCATGTAAGCATTAAAATCAAGTGCATTGCGCATTTGCATAAATAAATTAAATGCCAACACATGTCACATTTATGCATATGTATGTATTTTTTTGTCGTTTAATTTGCAAAAAAAAAAAATATGAAAATGTATTAATTCAACTGTAACAGCGCTATAAACATATAATTAACAGCTTGAACGCCAGCGCAGCGATCAAAAGAAATCTATTGGGCCATTAATGTGACATTTGTGTTGTGCGGTGGTGCCGTAGGTTACGTATACGCTACGGTGCACCGCGGTGGAAAGAAATATGCCGATTATAGTAATTGTTGGCGTTTGTTACCCTCACGGAAAAAAAGTTAGTTGCAAAAATAAATATATTAAAAAGTGATTTATATTCAACTAATTTTAAAGTAGCTTTAAACAAATGCAGCGCGGGACAGTTTCTTGTATATGTACATATTTATATGTAAACACATGTTTTCAGATCTAAGTATGCCAAGATTGTTTTTTCCATTTTTTGGTTACCGTTTTTCAGCTTCACTTCCCATTAAACACTGAAAACGAAATTCTCAAACGGAGAAAATATTGTTTCATATTTATCATTTGAAAATTAACATAAATTCAATTGTTTCTCAAATATTGTTTATCAACTTGAGAACGATTTGCGAAATTTGAGGAAAATTTGTTTCGCATTTTTACCATTTCTTGAATTTCGACATCAAATGCAGGATTAAGTTATTTATATTAAACTACAAATAAAGTAGTTGAAAAGAAACTCAAGATAAAGTTATTTATTTTAAACTACTAGTAAAGTAGTTGAAAACAAATGAAGGATAGGGCAATTGACTGCTTGCTATGACATCGCCGTGTTAAAAAAGTCAGTTCATTGCAAAGGAAAAAGTCACATTTTCAATTAGTTGTTATTGAAAATAAAGTAGTTTATAAAGTGATTTAAAATTAATTAAATTTCCTACAGGGTAACGCTGTGAAGATACCTACATACATACAAACATTTATGTATATATGATCTTAAGCAAATCAATAACATTTTTTGACTTTCAGCACAATTCGCCCAACGAATTTAAGCCGCTTAACGTATTTGCCGCCCAACTGAATTGTGTTCCTTGCATGCTTGCCGCCTGTTTCCCTATTGTGTCAATTAAATTTGGATTGTGATAGTATTTTTTTTTTTATTTATTACCTTACATATATCTTAATGTGGCTTACGTCAATGTAAGCATTAT
This sequence comes from Urophora cardui, assembly GCA_960531455.1. NCBI lineage: Eukaryota > Metazoa > Arthropoda > Insecta > Diptera > Tephritidae > Urophora > Urophora cardui. The sequence goes on along the minus strand of OY482674.1, from coordinate 110,828,492 downwards.
ATTTAGAGCATGAATTGTATCATATTGCATTGAATTACCATTTGATTGCTTTATTTAAGTACTATGTACCTTTTGTTTCGGAAATTTTTTTTCTTGTCTCGCTATAACTACACATATCAATTGAATTAATCAAATTTTATTAATTTATAAAAAATAACTACAACAAAAATAAAAACTCATTACAAATATTAAGCTTGTCGATTATAACAGCACATAAATATGCGAGTGAATTGGGTTGGGGATTGTAATGTGCTCAATTACACATTTCCTAGAGTTAATTGAAGTAGGTTTATAGTTAACAAATGGTGCGTGTCCGCCCAGTAAGCCAAAAGAACTACAAATCATCAATACTTTCCTCATTACATTTCCTTCAGAGAAGATAACAACTTCCATGACTATGCCGCATGACTATCGCACGGCGATGACTGCCTTCACATGAATGACTTGAATGTATTGTAAAAAAAAGCAATGAAGCGAGAGCTTGGTTTTTTCATATGGTCGTTGTTATACATTTGTTAGGTATACAACATGAATTGTATCAGTATTGTAGTGCTGAATATACACAGCTGCCTAGTACCTAACTTTGTTATGTACTTCATTCGTGTACGTTTTTCTGTTTCGGCTTACTCTTCTTAACTCTTACTTTAGTCAGTGTAGAAATGATTTTTGCTCAATTTGTACGTGCCGTTCAACATATTTTAGGAGTACCTGAATAACAAAAGCAACTATCCTGGCATGAAAAAAAAACTCGCATCACCTCACAAATGGACCTAGTGGGCGTCGAAGAACAAATACATATACATATAGGATATGGCAACTCTAAAAAACCTGCTTGCCTTAACCTAATTACCTCCTAATTTGATTAAAACACGTTTCTAAAAAAATGTTCGCTTTGTTTAAGTGGCAAAATGCATATGATTTCACCAAACGTATTAAATTCGCATTAAAATGAATAATGACTAATTTTGTGGCTTTATTGTTGGGGGAATTTAATTTTAATTATTATTTCAATTGTCTTACATTAACTTGGCAATTAATAATCAATTAAATTAAAAAGTTATAAGAAATAATCATGATTAATAGTCATTCAAAAATAATCATAAATTGTCATATAATCAAATAATTTTTTTTATTTTATGATTTTTTTTATTTCTTAATTACTTTTAATTGTTTGATGGTTTTTATTATTTCATTATTTTATTGTTATTGATTATTTTCAACTATGCGATTATTTCTTTTTATATGATTATTTTTAATTATTATTTCCGTACGACACAGTTGTGCGCCATGTCGTATGAGTAACTTTTTTCAGGCAAAAATAAATAAATTAATAGACTAATTAATGAATCATGCAATTTTAAAAAAATTAGAAATAATTGAAACAATTGATAAAATAATCGTATTTGTCATGGAATTAAAAAAAAATCTAAAATAATTGATAACAATCAAATAATTGTAATAAACAAGCAATTAAAAAATGGAAAAATAATTGAAAATAATGCAAGTAATCATGCAATTAAAATTACTTAATTGATTAATTAATGTACTTTTTTTAATTTAATTAACATAATCATTAAAAAGGTGAAAGTAATCGTATTTAACCATTAAAGAATTACAAAAACAATATATGATTTAATTAATAATCATTCTGACTTGCACAAGCAAATTACTACCAAATCTCATTAAAACTAAATATACTTGCGAAGAATATTTAACTGCGCTAAAAATATAGAATCAAATAACAGCTGTAAAGAAAAAAATTGCAATAAAAACAATGAACGTAAAAAAGCACTAAATGAAGGAGTAGAAAACAAAAACAGAATGTAATGAGTACGTCACAATATGACGAAAGGCGTGAAGAACCAACCCAAAGTGTGAAGGAGAAAAGGAGTAAAAACGGTTTTATGATTATTTACTATAAATATGGACATACGTGGATATGCACATATGTACATATATATAAATTTATAGTTCAATTTGAGTAAGTATGTGTGTACTTAAAATATGCATATATGTAAATATGTACATGGCGTATCGCCAAGCCCACATATGATGATATGGAAAATCGATTGTTTTTGACCTCAAAATGCATGAATTCGGCACAAGCGCGCGAACGAGGACTCAAAACAAAATAAAAAATAACAAAAATAAAATCACGCACGCTCAGACGTCAACTTAAAAAAAAACCACAAGAACAAAAAGCCGGTAAAAGGTTGAAGAAAATTGGCAACAAAAAGGACAGAAGGAGAAGTAGTTGAACGGCTGACGCCATTTAAGGCACCAGGGCAATGCGACGACTGGTACTTATTTGAAGCACGCAAAGGAGAGTGGTAGATGAAGAGGAAGAAGAAATTTAAAAATACAAAATGTGAAAACCGCAAACAAGCATACATATGGGAAAGGCAAAAAAGAAAGTAGTAAAAGCTAAAGTGGTGCAAACAAAAACAGAATTAAAAAAAAAAAACAAAAAACAAAAATAAAATCAGAAGAATAAGAATTAAAAACTCAACCGAAACCGAAAAAGCGACAGAAAAGTGCAACTTAAAATTTAAAAAAAAAAAAAAAATTAAAAATAAATAAAACTTAAAATTTAAAAAAAAAAAAAATTAAAAATAAATAAAAGAACAAAGGTAAAACATGCAAAGTCAAATGTTTATGACAACAAAGCGCTTAGCTAAAGAAAGTTAAAGACGGTGGAGAAAGCTTAGAAATGCTTAATGCTAAGGAAGTTTAGCGTAAATAGTTATAAAACTACATTTACTTTGGGGTACCAATTAAAAATTTACGCACTCATTTATTAGGTGTTCTTTTATGAACTTGCATAACGCCGTTTAAGCTCTATAACCGCCTAAGTGAGATTTATAACCGCCTAACCTTGGACCTCCGAGGAAATATAGAGCTTCCCGAACTTCCCAAAAACCAAATTTATGATATGTATCGATAGAGCTGGGCGCCAGGAGTTAAAGTTTGGCAAATCTCAATTTTGGCATAGGCGGCTATGAATGTTTCACTTAGGCGCTTATGAAGTTTAAACGACGATATGTACGGAGTTCCACAAGGTAGCATTCTAGGGCCTACACAAACCAATACTCAAGAAGTTTTCTGAATCTCAAATGTAACTTTCTGAATTTCAAATGTAATTTTCTAAGTTTCAAATGTAATTTTCTGAATTTCAATTGCAATTTTCTGAATATCAATTGGAAATTTCTGAATTTAAACTGAAAAAGGTGTAGACACTGCTTAAAAAAAGTAATACTCATGCACATCAACAGCAGCAACAACTAGAAATAGCAGGACTTAAATATTTGCCACATTGGCTGTCGGCTGTCATTTGCATGACAAGCAAATTTCAGTTTATGGTTTATGAAGACGAGAGAGCGCTTTTAAAGTAATTCTCTGCTGTATAAAAAAGGAGCATACCAATATTTAAATAGGTATAGGAAAATGTGTAACTATGTATGCCCATTTTTTTTGTTTAGGGGGAACTAAAGTATCATGAAATCATCAAAATGGTAATGGTCAGCAGGATTATGTCTGTGGAGCAAACTAATTACGCTAGTCACGAAAAAGACAAATTAGCTTCATTTTATATGCATAGAAATGTTGTTGTGACTTCTTCTCGTTGTTGTCTGTTTATACACATCATATGTATATATGTACATACATATGTATCACGTAACATTAAGTGGTGCATCGTTTGCTTTATATCGATAAAAAGTTACGAGCTTGAGCAATAGCATTGCTGAATGTCGTTTTGTATATAGATACTCGTATTACATTATTTCAGTTTCGTAGAGTTAATTTTTATGTGTAGGTACATATATCCATACACATTTACATATTTACATATACATATACGCAATTTAATCCAAACAATATCAATTACTATGAACTTTTGACCTAGGAAATCTACGAAAATTGATTGTGGGTGAACAGCGACTTACTGGCCAACCAACAATTTCTTGGTTGTGAACGGTTTCTAATCATTCAATTACAAACAATTTGAAAGATAAAAATTTTTCTGATCATGGTATGTTTTTACTCACTTAACATAGGTATTCTGGCACTATGTTTTTTTAGTAGCTTACCTGCAAGAAAAAATAATAATAATCTTTTATTAGTTAATAGAAAATATAGATATTCTAAAATCGATATTTAACATTAAAATGTATTCATAGAATCTTTAATGAATAAACAATAGACTCTTAAAATTGTAAGGCAGATTGTATTAGTGAGCGCAGAGGCATTTGTGCTATATTGGTTAAAAGGTGTGTGATGATTCTCATTTACTCGTTCCCTGCGTTTGCAGGCATTTATACGTGTGTCAGGAACTTCAACCCAACCTAGCGTAAACAAAACGACGCTCTACCTACTACACCATAGAGGCACCAACCGACTGTTTTCTCACACTCGTAAAAGGTGAGCATGACTTGAACTTCAGTAGAATCTGGGCTTTTAAAAAGAATTTATGGCTCTTTAAGCAACTTAAATATTTTCGAAAGGTAGTTTCTACGAAAAATAATCTTATTCAAACCTCACCGAGTTGCAACCCTTGCGAACTTGTAGATAACGCTTGATTCGGTTAAAAGTCATGCCATCAAAAGCAAAAACAACAGAAACAGAGCTCAGTTAAGCTAAGCTAATTTTATTAACACATTTTTTTAATATTTTCTTCTCATTTATCAAACGTGTTCTTGCGAAAAAAATTAAAACATTTCTATCCCTCCTTCTAATATATCCTCGTCCTTGCAAAAAGAAAAACATTGCCTACATGCAGGCGATATAAATTACGCGTTTCCGACTTGGTCATACAAGAATCACACACCAACACATATTCGAAAAAGCACCCGCCCCAATATGTACTTTCTGCAATCTATATATTATCTATATATTAATAGGCTAACATTTTTTCCATACAAACAATTGCCAGGCTGTTTAGCACATTTAACATACTCATATCCACATAAAATTTATATGGATGTGTTCATATGAGTCAGGAGCAGTGCATAGGCATATAATTTTGTCTATAAATTATTTAATTTGTTTATAATTAATAAATAAAGTTTTTAGTTAAGAGAAATAGATATCGTAAACGTGTTTACAAATATCGTAAACACAGTTAAAGAGTCGCTTTAATTTAAAAGCGCTGTCTCTATTTTATATGCATTGGCCCAGTTTACGCTCAGATCTAGATCAACGCGGCCAAATATCTCCTATTGATTTTCCATTAAAGCGAAAAATGAGAGAGAGTGCTGGAGAGCACACTGTGTAATTTTAATTTTGACCAAGGCATATCTAACAGGTAGGCTCGGCGGCGAATTGAAACCCTTCTTTTTTTATTTACAAAGGTAGAGTGTAATGTCAAAATCAAAGCGAATTCACATCATGGCCAATAGGAATGGACGAGCCCCAAGCGAATTCAGATTTTAACCACGGCGAAACATCATTTGGTATTACAATCTACCAATTCCAATAACAAAATACATGATCTGCCTTGATTGTGACCATGATTTCACGTCGGACCGTGATCAAAAGGGCAAATCAGTGTTGCGGTACAACTGGAATTTGGAAAGTGTTGCTTATCTCCGCGAAAAGGAATAATTTTTGTACCAATACAAAGTTGAAAAAATAAATTGTATGGTCGAATTTCGAGCACCGGCGATACTAGTATAGGTAATTTAACGATACACCACATGCTAGTAAGCTGCCAGCAACTAGAATACCTACGACAAGAAATATGTGATACTGACTTGACTGAAACGCTAAAGCTTGTAAACATTAACAATATCAAATCATTTGTTAAATTCATATCAAAATTGAACATTTACTTTGAAGTATGATATTAATGTAAAACTAGTACGTAAGCCTAGAATATAAATATCAAATTAGATTAGATGTATGTATGACTTATCTATGTAGCTGATGGCCTTTGTTGCAAGAGCCTCATTGTTCAGGTTAATTAAGGTAGGGTAGTACACAATAATAATAATAATAATAATAATAATAATAATAATAATAATAATAATAATAATAATAATAATAATAATAATAATAATAATAATAATAATAATAATAATAATAATAATAATAATAATAATAATAATAATAATAATAATAATAATAATAATAATAATAATAATAATAATAATAATAATAATAATAATAATAATAATAATAATAATAATAATAATAATAATAATAATAATAATAATAATAATAATAATAATAATAATAATAATAATAATAATAATAATAATAATAATAATAATAATAATAATAATAATAATAATAATAATAATAATAATAATAATAATAATAATAATAATAATAATAATAATAATAATAATAATAATAATAATAATAATAATAATAATAATAATAATAATAATAATAATAATAATAATAATAATAATAATAATAATAATAATAATAATAATAATAATAATAATAATAATAATAATAATAATAATAATAATAATAATAATAATAATAATAATAATAAGAATAATAATAATAATAATAATAATAATAATAATAATAATAATAATAATAATAATAATAACTAGAGTGCTGCCTACTGTCGAAACTCGACAGTTTTTCTAGATATTTTCTTATTACTTAGGTGCAACTATAGTTTTTGTATAATTGTTTGTTGTTATTGTCACTGTTACTATTTTGTTGTTGTTCCTGTTGATGCTGCTCCTTTTGTTGCTGTTATTGTCGTTACTCGTCTTCACCTACCTACTTCTTTCTTCCTATTTCTGCTCTTTTCTTTCCTACTCATTCTTTCTTATCCTCCACATGTTCACAATTTCATGGTATGTTTGGTGAGCACGTAAAAACTCACCTATGCATGCGCTCTGTTGTGTTCAAAAGCATGCAACAACAACCACACAGCAATTTTCCTACGACGATTGTGGACGCATTTCCTAAGAAATTTTAATGAAAATTGGCGCAGTTCTATTTGACAGCAATACCTTTCTAATGGTGTTCTTAGTTTTAAAATCGGTTCGTTAGTTTGGCGGAGAAGATGGAACAAAATTTATGTTACCGTATTAATAATATGGATAATAATAATAATAATACAATGGCGCTATTATAACTCTGACGAGTTTTATGGCCGAGCTTCTCTCCCAATTCGAGGTGTGCTCCTTTTTGTTTTTCCTACTAATTGGGTGGACCTACAGTTTTATGCCGGCTCCGAACGGCGAATGCATTTTTTGTGAGAAGCTTTTTCATGGCAGAAATACTCTCGGAGGGTATGCCGCCCACTGCCGAGAGGTGACCGCTGCTCTTAAAAAACCCAATAATTGGATTTTTACTAATTAGAAAAATTTGTTTGGCTCGGACCGTGGTTTGAACCCGAGACCTCTTGCATAGCAGGCGAGCACTCTACCCACTGCACCACAGCGACCACAATAATATGGATACCTCAATGAACTTTCTTAAAATAACTGTAAAAACCCGTATTGTTGTTGTTGTCGTTGCTACTTTTCTTCTTAATTCCTCTACGTAAATGAATTTTCTTAAAATAACGGTAAAAAACTTTACTGTTGTTGTTATCGTTGTTTCTAGTCTTCCTAATTGCTTCTTTCTATTTCTCGACCTTCCTTTTCCCCCTTTCTTTCCTACTTTTTCGTTTTTATTCTACTTATTCCCTCTATTTCTTTTTGTTATAGTGCTTCTTCTCATTGTCACTGCAAATATTTTGTTGTTGTTGTTTGTAGATATTGTTGTTGTTATATTTGGTGTAGTGTTGTTGTTGATACTCGTCCTACTAATTCTTCTAACTATATACATACATCCATATGTACAATGTACATAATTGTCTCATTCTATTTCTACTTTCTTTATTTATTATTTCTTATCCTACTTATTCCCTGCCTTTATGTTTTTGTTGTAGTGCTTTTGCTACCTTTTTACGTTTCTACTTCTTTGAAACTACACACCACATCCAGCCAAACATGTTCAGAATTGCATGTTAAGTTTGGTGAAAACGCACAAAGTCAGCTACATATGCTTGCGCATTGATACAGCTCTCTTGTGTGCAAAAGCATGCAACAACAACCACATGGCAATTTTCCAACGACGATTGTGGACGCATTTTCCAACCAATTTTCATGAAAATTGGCGCAGTTCTATTTGAGAGCAATACCTTTCTAATTATTAGAATTAGTTTTAAAATCGGTTCGGTAGTTTCGACGGAGAAGATGGAACAAAATTTATGTTAGCGTATTAATAATATAGATAATAATAATAATAATAATAATAATAATAAAATAATAATAATAATAATAATAATAATAATAATAATAATAATAATAATAATAATAATAATAATAATAATAATAATAATAATAATAATAATAATAATAATAATAATAATAATAATAATAATAATAATAATAATAATAATAATAATAATAATAATAATAATAATAATAATAATAATAATAATAATAATAATAATAATAATAATAATAATAATAATAATAATAATAATAATAATAATAATAATAATAATAATAATAATAATAATAATAATAATAATAATAATAATAATAATAATAATAATAATAATAATAATAATAATAATAATAATAATAATAATAATAATAATAATAATAAATTACGCGTTGCTGCAGCCGTAAATGTGTACAAATTTTTTTCTAAATAATTTTAAGCAAATAAAAACAAACGACAGAAAACCACCAACAAAATTTCAACACAATTAATCAAACCGAAAGTAAGGCAAAATCAATTTAAATAACGAAAATCGCAGCATTAACTTGTCAGTGGGTAATTTTGATTTATAAATTTAAATCCACATACCAAAGCAAAGTTGCTTTTGTAGAAATTTACTGTGTAAAACTGGAGAGCGCAGTAGTTTGAAAGGCTGTGGTTATTAAAAACACACTGAGGTAAAGTTTAGAGGGCAAACAGTATATTTATAAAGTAGGCGTATGCGCCTAAAAGTAGGCAGTTAAGCGAGTAAGCAGATTCTGTCAAGTTGGTGGCCACTAGCGCTTGATCTTTGCACATACTTTGAATCACTAACGTAATTTTTACCAATTTCATTTGAGACGAGTGAAATTAAAGCAAGAAAAATCGAATGAAAAGAGCGAAATATATTTAGGGGATTCACAACCTGTCATATTGCGTCATATCGTTATAAGTCATAATATTTTGTTTTTGCATTCTGGGCTCTATGTGTACTAATTAAATACAACTCTGCACGATATGTTTTTGGGTCGCCGTATTTGATCAGCTGTTTTTGTTTACTTCTTCGCAGTGCTTCGGAAAAGTCTTTTATAACTCTTTCCGTACAATATTTTAATATGACATATGACTTTATGACACTTTGTGAATTATCTAATTATACCTTTCCTTTGGGACGCTATATAATTTTTGTTTTCAATAATAGAAATAGTTGTTGTAATTAGAGCTCGGAAAAATAGGTGAAATCAAGCGCCTCAAAAATGATACATTTTGTAAATTTTGTTTGTTTTCAGTGGCGGGATTACAATTTAAATATAAAGGGGTAGCATATTGGTATGGAGGGTAAAGATTTTATTAGAAAAGTTCTTAATCATGTTACACAAATTTGCAGTTTGAATAAACATACAGTGGTGTGTGATGAAATAAAGCCAAAGAGGGATTTAGTTTCTTTGACATTTTTACTGAAAAAAAGTATGAAGAACACTCGTACGTCTTGCGTTTAGAAAAACAAAATTTATTCCAATTTTATATTTTATATTTTTGTACATCGTCAAGCTTTTTGAAAACAAAACAAAACTAGCTGTAATGAAAATAAAATTTGGGAAAAGTAAGTAAATTATGGCATAGTTAATGTTCCAATAACTCATAAATAAAAATGCAAAACCGGTTTTACCACGAGAGAAATTTGCATTTTTACAGATATGGAATTATGCCGAGTATCCCATTGCAAATTGAAATGGTCATAAGAAAAAATAGAAAAGTTCAAATCAAGTTTTTTTTTACCTAAAATATGCAAATGTTTAAAGTCAGACCACTACAAATTAAAAAGCTGTATTATATATTCCATTTGCTAATATGCACTTGCCTCGTTTTCATTCAAAATACATTTGGTTTGAAACTGTAATTTTTTTTTCCTTCACGTGCGAAGATTTTGTCTCAAATTTAAGCGAGTCACTACAAATTTTAAATTTTTTTCTTTATTCTTTATAATATATATTTATTTATTATCCATTTATTATACTTTATTTATTATTATTCTTTATTATTATATTTATTTATTGTAGCTTTCTTTGCAATTTTTCACGTGCAACCCATAAAAAACCTTAATAATTTATTCTTCTGGCGTCCTAGTAAGCAAAAAATCCAATTGCATTAACGGGGGGCTTAGACCCGAAGGCACCCTACCCTTAAACTTGCCACTGGATGTGCTCAGAAACTTTACGTAGCATAATTTTAGGCGTTTGATTTTCACCTATTATCCGAGCTCTAGTTGTAGTCATTCATTTTATTATTATTTTTATTATTATTATTATTATCGCTGTTTGCAGATCCTTTTGCGCAAACACCAACACCATTGTTCTCTAATACAAAGGGCATCGGTTAACGTGATGACTCTATTGCTTTTGTTGTTATGTTATTTTGTTGATGCCTTCACTTCACCTTTTGTAATCGTATTATCCCGGCGCCACAGGCGACAAACTCTTGTGAAAGCATACAAAATACTTATTATATAAAATCATAATAACACTCGAGGGGCTAAAATACTAAGAAATTGCGTCAAAACACAACAACAATTCCTGCCTACAAAGGGAGGAGATTGTATTTCCTGCAGTTCATATCTGTTTTGAACGGTTGCACAGCGCCTAAGTGTAGGCAGTGGAAATTGAAAAAAGAAGAAAATAACAACAAAATGATTGATAAGGCGGAAATCAAAGTGTAGGTTGTATAGAGATTTTTCGCAGCCGTTAACCCGTGCGGTTAATAAAATTAAAGAGATGGTAAGAACCTTCCTTCTTTCCTTAATTGGCACGTAACCGTCTAGACCTAAAGAACCTAAGTTCAGTTCAAATCGTTCTAATTATGCTGTCTGCGTTTGGAATATTTCCCACACAGAGCGAAAGACCACTATCCATATAGTAAAACCCTCGTACCGTGTTGTTTCATTTGGTCAATTATTATTTTTTTAATATTTTAACCCTCTAACACTTCCAAGAAGAGGTTTTGATGCCTTTTTTATAAAGTCCAAAAAAATAGTAGCTAGGGGCTTTAAAAGGTCTTTTAGGTTCTTTGTACAAAGATTTTGTCTGAGAAGACCCCTAGTGAAATTTTATGGCGAATAATTTTCTAGAGCATTTTAACCCTTCAAAATACTATTTTTTTCTGACTTTCTAAAAAAAGTGGTCAAAACGACCACTTCGTGATGGTGTTAGCGGGTTAAAGTATTCTACGAAATTAAAGCTCGTGCAATTTTACTAATATATGGAAAGTAAAAAACAAGTACATATTCCAATTTGTGATAGATTTTTCTAACTTTTTAAACCAATTATTGCATCATAATATTTACGGCACAAACAATAATCTTTTTCAATTTGGGATAAGAGGAAAAATCCAAGCAACTCAAACCGCGATGTCAGAAGTGATAGCTATTACGTTATAAAAATTTACCAAAATTAAAATTTCGTGGTAGACACTAATTTGCATAATAATATACAATAAATCTTTACTTTCCATGAAAAAATCATTAAACTCTTACCGAATAATCTATCTAAAAAAAAACAAAAGTTTAATCTGCCAACAAAACACTGAAGATATTATTCCAAGAAGTGTTTATGTATATTAGGGTGAGTGAATTGGGGCTTTTTTTGAAATCATTATTGCCCTACTTGCAGAAAGTTGCCTTTCTAGCACAGAAGTAAGACTGCAAAATATTATTGGCCTAGTCCTTTAATTGTAAGTGCCCCAATTCCATTAAAGAATGGACAAAATGCTCCAGATGCATAAAAATCATTAGCTAGATAACATTAATTTGCTCATTTCTCATAAACAGGGCTGCTCAACGCTCTCGTATTGAAAGTACAAAACTCAATACATCTACAAATTTTGTATATGCACTGAAACATTTTTGCTCATTTAAATTTTTTTATGAATTCCAATAAAATATAATTTTAGAATTTATTTTCAAATGGTAGTATCACATACATAAATTTTTTTTTTATTTTTTATATGAAAATTTTTTGAATACAAATTTTTTACAGTGCTTTCAGTTTTTGAATTTTTTGTTTCATTACACATTTTTTATTGTAAATTTCGATTTCTTACGGCAGTGCTCGAGCTCCTAGTATACAAAGTGCCTTTGCTCTGCACATTCAATAGGAATCATAGGCACATACATATACAATTTTTTATATCTGAGTGCTTATGGGAGTGCAAAGAAAATTATATTTTCATATTTGAAGTGAAAATATGTATCTGTGCCTATGATTCGGAACAAAACAAAAACTTTGAGTGCCTATGAGGTGAGCAGCCCTGCTCATAAATATATACATATGTACGTAATTTTTCGATGAAAAATGTTTAAATAGTGTCTCCAAGCTTATACAAAAATTCTGAAAATTTGAGGAAATTTCAAAAATTTTCATTGCACAGGCGAACGCACTCAGTTTGTAATTAAATGAAAGCTGATGCCACATAGAACTTTAGGTCCGTTTATTATTAGCTAGTTATGAATAGTTAGCCAAATTTCGGCTAGCAAATCGTTTCTTGAGTCAAAAAAATAGCAGAAGAGAGCCATTGACAGCTCCAAATTTCAGCTAGTAAAATTTTCCCTAGCTGAGATTATTTGCTGCCAAAATAAGAAACAGCTGTTGGAAAAAATAAACAAACGAATACTTTTGATTTTATTACTTTTGAAATTTTCTGAATTTTTGAAATAGAAATAAAGAAAATTAAATGTTTTTTTTTTAGAAAAAGTAACCATTAACAGTCGAAAATAGCATTCAAATTACTAATCGCTAATTTTTACTATTATTCCGTTTCTTGATTTTCTGTTCGTTTCGCTCTTTATGAGCGCAATTCTTTCCGTTTTGCTCACTTGACAGCTAGCTGCTAATTTAATAAGAAACAAACCTTTTGTGTTGTGCTACGTGACACTTTCTGCGTGACAGCTGGGATAAATTACATGTATCTATATGAGGTTTCTCACATAACAAAATGTAAAGCAAGGCCGAAGTTACGTAAAGCACAAAGTTGCCCAAATTTCAACTTTTTTTTTTTTTCAGTTTCACTTTACTTAAAATCGTCGTACCATACGAAAACTAGCATATTTAAAATTTCTGGCGGAAGCTATCAATAAAAAAATTCTGTACGAAAAGTAACAAGTTCGACTTTTGGCTGACGAAAAATAACAAAATCAACTTTTGGCTGACGAAAAGTATCAGTAATTATATACTGTTTTTACATTAAAATTGTTGTTGTTTAAACAAAATTGATAGTTTTCGTCAGCCAAAAGTTGATTTTGTTATTTTTCGTCGGCCAAAAGTCGATTTTGTTACTTTTCGTCAGCCATAAAAAATATGATGTTAGTTTTCGTATGGTACGACGAAATGTAAATAAACAAATTTAAATTTCATACAATTGGAAAATAATTTAATAGATTTTTATTTTCTTATTTATTTTTTATAAATAAAACGGAGACTGACAGATTTTTTAGAAAATAAATATTTTTTGAGTTCATTGTGGCATAGTTTTGCGTTTTTTGACATAGAAAAAGGCGAAAAAAGTTTTATGTGGAATCAGCTGAAGTTCATCGTGCAACTCGTAAAAGCATAAGCAATTGAAATTTAATACAAAATCTTTCTTTTTAAAACTTTTTAATAAAGCGCTAGTGATTTGAAGAAAACAATCAATATTGAATATAAGCAAACGCGTTTTGATTGCTCAAGGGTCAAAAAATACTTAATGCCCTCATTTTATGAAACAAGCGAACAATTTCGAAAGAAAAACATAAACAACAAACAGGAAAACAAAAACCAAAATACAAGAAAATTAACTGAGGTACATACATAAATTGTAATTTCATTTACAAACGAACATACACACTGTATGTAATAAAAAAAAAAACAAAAACAGTTGGAGATATTGACCCTAACACTGATGGCTTATAAATTTTATATGAAATCACAAAGTACAAGCTATTTGTTTTCTTTTTTTGGTTACGTATGAAATTGCGAACAGAAAGAGCCAGTGAAGCTCATTGTACAGAGAATAGAAAATTGTGGTACCCCGAAATAAGTCCCAAAAAAAAAATGAAATAACTCCCAAATATTTTCCATACAAATTGGGACTTATTTCATAATGAAATAACTCCCAATGCATTGGGACTTTTTTCATAATATTTTGTTGGGACTTATTTCATAATGAAATAACTCCCAAATGAAATAACTCCCAACGAAATTCCGTTGGGAGTTATTTCATTATTTTCCAGCTTTGGGAGTTATTTCATATTTGTTGGGACTTATTTCATTTCTCTTAAAAATGCATTGGGAGTTATTTCATATTTCTTGGGAGTTATTTCATTTCTCTTAAAATTGCAATTTAACAAGCTTCGACGTTTTTGTAAAGTTATAAAGTAACCGAAAGCCGGGATCCCTACGATAAATCGAAAAAAATGTCGAATCTTAAAAGACCGAATTGAAAAAAGCCTTATTATACATTTTTGACCGAATTAAAAACTGTCGAAATGAGGAAAATGACCGAAAAAGGCCGAAATTTGTATACTTACATTTTTATCGCCGCCGCTGAAGGGTGTGCCACGCAGAAGGACATCACCGTGGCGGTGGCCACGGTTAGGGCACACGTCCGGACGGATGGCGTAGCCCAGGGTTATTTTTTATAAGCGCGGCCGAAGGCCGCCAACGCAGAAAAGTGTTCGGTGCAGTGAAATAACGCCCGCGGGCCAAACCCCATATTAAAAAAAAAACGAAAAATTGGAATTAAAAATCGCGCGATTTTTTATTCCAATTTTTCGTCTGCGGCGCTTTTTCCAATAAAACAAACACCATATTTAAAAAAATCGAAAAATTGGAATTAAAAATCGCGCGATTTTTTATTCCAATTTTTCGCCTGCGGCGCTTTTTCCAATAAAACAAACACCATAGTTAAAAAAACCAAAAATTGGAATTAAAAATCACGCGATTTTTTATTCCAATTTTTCGCCTGCGGCGCTTTTTCAAATAAAACAAACACCATATTTAAAAAAAACCAAAAATTGGAATTAAAAATCGTGCGATTTTTTATTTCAATTTTTCGCCTGCGGCGCCTTTTCCAATAAAACAAACACCATATTTAAAAAGACCAAAAATTGGAAATAAAAATCGCGCGATAGATGTCCTTCTGCGTAGTACTTTTTGGGAGATATTTCATATTTCTTGGAATTTATTTCATTTGGGAGTTATTTCATATTTCTGGGACTTATTTCATTTGGGAGTTATTTCATATTTCTTGGGATTTGGGGCCTCATTATGAAATAAGCCCCAAATATTGGGACTTATTTCATTTCCTTCTTTGGGAGTTATTTCATTTCTAAAAGTTGGGAGTTATTTCATTTTTATTGGGACTTATTTCATTGGGAGTTATTTCATTGGGACTTATTTCATTTGGGACTTATTTCGGGGTACCGAAAATTGTAACTAGAAAAAATGTACAAAAAAAATGTACTTTTATGTAAAGAAGTGGGTGAAAAATTAAGCAAAAAGATTCAAAAAATTATAATCAAAGGGTTTTATAATTGAGTCAAACTCGATGTTAGCCTAGGAGCATATTAAAAGCTAGGTATAGACTGAAGAGGGTACGCATTATATTACCGTACCACTCGTCATATATCTTTCATCTTGTTCTTCAACGGGAATCACCTTCGTGCTGAGTACTTACAAAATTAAGCCAAACTTATAAAAGAAGTTTTTAGGATTGACTGAAAGATAAAGTTCTAAACTAAATAGAGAAATTCTAAACTAAATAGAGAAATACTAGAGATATAATCTATAAGGTCTTAATTGACACAAAAGCCGTTGCCTCGAGATGTATTCAGCTATTTGATTTTCTCTTCAACTTAAGTCAATGCAAACGTAACCTCAAAAAAAAGTCGAGTTTTTTGCTGCAAAAGTTCAGCTGTTCTATATAAAAAAGATAAATATTGTAAACGCTTTTAAAGTAACATGACAACATTGATACCAGTCGCCCCCCTTATTGTAAGTCCCTTTTGCAAAATACGCTTTTACTTAACACCAACAGGTCAACAGCCTAGAGCTTACCGCTAGTTAGGTAAACATAAATTCAAATGAAATCAGCGCACATGAGACAAGCGAATTTGAAGCCAAAAGAAAATAAAAAGAAGCAAAAACAAAAACATTTTGTTATAACATTAAAAACTTACTTACTTACTTACTTATAACATTAAAAACAATTTAGAATAACAAGGCAAAAAAAAACAATAGAACATGAGAACATGAGAACAATTACCCACTGCGAAAACAAAACGCATTTTAAATACTTTGCGAACCATCAAATAAAAAAATAACTAGAGAATCGCAGTGAAAAGAGTTCATGAAGCGCCCTGAAAGTTACATAAAATGGAAAAAAAAATTAAAAACATTAAAAAAATGAATTAAGCAAGATAGAAAAATTTAGCAAAATCACACAAAACGTATTTTTTTTTATTTTTTTTTGCTTTATTTGTGCTTTATTTATTTTTTTTTTTTTGTTTTATTTTGAGCCTTTGTGCTCATTGTGTTAGATATGCGATTATTATGTGCAAGCCATTAGAATGTTCATGTAAAATAAAAGCGTATATAAATTTTGTCTATTAATGAAAGGAGGTGGACAGCTTGCAGTAATAAAGCTTGTAAATATGACATTTATAGCTGAGTCATTGGCAATGGAGTAAATGGTTAGGTATACAGATATACATCTGTATGTAGTAAATATATACAGAATAAACTTTGTGGTGAACTTTTGAAACTTGCTAACGCTATCTAATAAATATAATAAGGTGAGAATGAACTTACAACCGACCCACACTGGGGCCACTTATATATATGGGGACGCTCAAAATTCTGAAATCAACTTTTTTACATCAGAATCGTTTTATCTGCACTAAAGCAGTTAATCTATAGCATCTTAGCCCATTGACGGTCATGAGTTAACCCGTTGGTGACCTATGTTTTTTATTTTAGTTTCGAGTTTAATTTTCTTGAATCAGAATCGGTATATCGATACAAAAATAGTAAATCCCAAGAATCTTAACCCCTTAACGACCACGCATTAACCCATTTTTGACCCAAATTTTTTCACTTAATTCTTAGATCCAGGGACTTGTAACAAAACTCGTAACGAAACGAAACTCTCGTTTCTGGCGTTTCTGTTCCAAGAAACATTAAAGGATAGAAACTAAATTCGAAACCAAAAGATTGTAACGTTACAATAAGTAACAAAACCTGTAACGAAACTAAATTAATTTTGTTCCTTGTAACAGAAACAGAAACAGAAACAAAACTCCTTTGTAACAAAAGTCGTAACAAAACTCCGAAACGTTTCCAGCAGAAACAAAACCTGTAACGAAACTAAATTAATTTTGTTCCTTGTAACAAAATCCGTAACGAAACTAAATCCGTAACGAAACTAAATTAATTTTTGTTTCTCAGAAACAAAATTAATTTCGTTTCTCAGTATCAGAAACAAAATTAATTTTGTTCCTTGCAACAAAAACAAAGCCAGAAACGAAATTAATTTCGTTTCTCAGTATCAGAAACAAAATTAATTTTGTTCCTTGCAACAAAAACAAAGCCAGAAACGAAATTAATTTTGTTTCTCAGTGGCAAAACTATAAAAAATTTTATAATACTATTTGCCGTACATTAGGATGGACTTATTATTTTTAGGTATATAATATATATATGTATACCTGTGGCATTTTGATGTGTTAACATCTTTGCTGTAGCTACGAGTAATTTCGAAAAACAGGTAAAGTTTACGCGTAGCTAATGAAAAGTTTTGGGCAGGGCTTCTACAGGGAGCCCTATTCTTTATGATACCTAGGTCGGGTCGCGAGATATGGGTCAAAACGAGGACCCGGATGATCTTGTGTGTTTCTGAGTAATATTGGTATCTAATGAAAGGTTTTGAGCTGGCCTTCTACGCGGAGCCCCGAGATATGGGTCAAACGTGGATCCGAATGATCTTGCATGTTTCTGAGCAAAACAAAACAAAACAAATCAAAATCAGAAATCAAAAATCAAAAATTAAAAATCAAAAACCAAACACCAAAACAAACAAAACAACAAAATGTAGCAGTGACAATGGCAACAAAAAATTATAAAAACGATAGTCGCATTTTAATCGATAGAAAACCAGTGAAAAAGGAATAAGGGAAAGGGAATAAAAGTCCTATTTCGAAACTGATTACACATCAATGTTCATGAGTACTTCTTACTCACGTTTCCTTTTTTTTTAACTCAACTGGAGTTAGGACAATATGTCAAAATTTACTAAGGCGAAATTAAAAAAAAAACCCTTATAATTTGCTTTATTAACTAATACCTATTAGAAACTTGTTTCGGACTATAATTGGCTGCGAGAAATTATAGATTGACAGAAATGTAATAATACTTGATTAATTAAGCAAATACACATTTTTTAACTTCACTTAAGATATTTTTGGATTTGAACAGAGGTCGGGTTAAGTTCTTTTAGTTGGTTCCGTGGTAGAGGTAGATTAGAAGGTAGAGGTAAGTGTGGAAGTAGATGTAGACATGCAAAAGCTGTGAAATTTCAAATTATATAAACATTTCCAAATGCCAAAGAATTTTCACTCGCATAGGGCGAGCATCGTTTTTTATTTATTATAGCCAATTTTTGTTACAATAGTGTAATAAATTTAATATGATACTGGGTAAAAGTCAACCTTGTGGGTGATAATCGAGATCTCTTTGAAATAGTAATACTCACTAAGGACGAATATGAAATCGGATATATTAAATGATATATTAGTTATCAGGTGCAATGAAAAATTCAAAGCAAAAATCGCCAGGAATACATTAAGAAAACGCAAGTCGGATATCCCATTATCCATACGAAACGATATTACACCCGCCAAAGCATCCTGTACTGCTTCGACGTCTTATAAAAATCATGATGATGAAGAAATTGCACTACAAAGTAGTCTGAATGAGCTATTATTAGAAAATTAAATATTTCTTGATAACAATTAATGTATACATTTCACAATCCGTTGTTCTATGCATATGAAGCGTTTTTATATATCATTTAAAAAAATTAAAAAAGACAACCCTAATAGTCACCCAGTTGTATTTTTCTTCATATCGACCCCTTTGTGCGACTTTATCGTAAGGGACAAAAGCAAATTTTACAGGAGAGCATTTTTTTGTTTTTTTTCACTGTTTTTTACTGGTATTTCGCTCTCAATTTTTATAAGCGTATTTGAATAAATGTCCCTTACGATAATATTTAAAAAATGTAAGTGTCTTATTCCATACTTTAGTTGGTTACCACAGACATACATATATATGTATGTATATTATACATATACCTAAAAATAACAAGTCCATCCTAATGTTCTGCAAATATAGTTTTTCTACTGAGAAACAAAATTAATTTTGTTTCTGGTTTTGTTTTTGTTGCAAGGAACAAAATTAATTTTGTTTCTGATACTGAGAAACGAAATTAATTTCGTTTCTGGCTTTGTTTTTGTTGCAAGGAACAAAATTAATTTTGTTTCTGATACTGAGAAACGAAATTAATTTTGTTTCTGAGAAACAAAAATTAATTTAGTTTCGTTACGGATTTAGTTTCGTTACGGATTTTGTTACAAGGAACAAAATTAATTTAGTTTCGTTACAGGTTTTGTTTCTGCTGGAAACGTTTCGGAGTTTTGTTACGACTTTTGTTACAAAGGAGTTTCGTTTCTGTTTCTGTTTCTGTTACAAGGAACAAAATTAATTTAGTTTCGTTACAGGTTTTGTTTCTGCTGGAAACGTTTCGGAGTTTTGTTACGACTTTTGTTACAAAGAGGTTTTGTTTCTGTTTCTGTTTCGTTACTTAGCTGTGTAACAGAAACCGAAACCGAAACGCGTTACAAGTCCCTGCTTAGATCAAAATATTTACATCATATTAATTGTCTCTACACTAAAACGAGTAATCTTTGGAATTTTAACCCATTAACGGTCATGAATTAACCCATTGGTGACCAATTTTTTTTTTTAAGATCTGTAACCAAATTATTTAAATCACAATTAGTATGTCTGTACAAAAATAGCCAATGTGTATTATATTAACACATTAACCCATTGATGGCATATGTGTTTTTCTTTAAATTCTGAAATCAACTTATTTGAATAAGAGTCGTTATGCCTATACATGATTTGTAGATGTGTAGCACTTTACCCCATTCACGGCCATACCGCATTTAAAACTTTTTTAAATCTGAAATCAATTTATTTGCATCAGAATCGCCATACATATATATAATGAAATAGTACATAAATGTGCTGCATCGTAACTAATAAAAAACTGCGTTTTAACTCGTTAGTGAAATTTTTTCTCTTTATTCTGAAATCTTTACTAAGAATTAAGTTAACAGTGATAAAACGTAGTAAATTGCTAAGAGTAACAATGCAGTTTTTTGTTAAAGCTTTCCTTCTAAGGCACACAAATTCAGTTAAATAAATATTAAATTATACATATATACATATATTCAGTTTTAAATTAATGGATAAGGGTTTATTTTCTAAAACATAGCCTTTCGTAATTCCTTCACCGTAAGCGTTTTAAGCAGAACACATATTTACCCTCCATTTAGCCGCTGTGGTGCAGTGGGTAGAGTGCTCGCCTGCTATACCAGAGGTCTCGGGTTCAAACCACAGTCCGAGCAAACATCAAAAAAAAATTTTTTCTAATTAGTAAAAATCCAATTATAGGGTTTTTTAAGAGCAGCGGTCACCTCTCGGCAGTGGGCGGCATACCCTCCGAGTGTATTTCTGCCATGAAAAAGCTTCTCACAAAAAACGCATTCGCCGTTCGGAGCCGGCATAAAACTGTAGGGCCACCCAATTAGTAGGAAAAACAAAAAGGAGCACACCCCGAATTGGGAGAGAAGCTCGGCCATAAAACTCGTCAGAGTTATAATAGCGCCATTGTATTATATTATTATTACATATTTCCCCACACATTTTCATGCCTAACATAAAAAACACAAAATTGGAGTAACAGAACTTGTGCTTCAAAGAACTCATATTATATATGTATAATACAACTTACAAGTCTAAATTAAAGAAACCTGGCTTGACAAGTAACCTTAACCACAGTTTGTAATTAAAGTAACCAGTAAATAATGGATCAACCAAATTTAAGATAGAACAGAATCAAATTCAACCAGATATAGGTGTTTTTTTTTTAACTAAAATTGGAATGCAATTTTTAAGCTCACTTTTTTTTTAAATCCGCACTTTGCTTTTGGTTCTGAACTCGGATTCTTTGTCACAAAGGACCATATTTTACTGCTGCATTTTTACATTTGCTAAACATTTGCTATACCGATGGTTTGAACCTGGATAACAAAGCTGGAGGTGGAGTCTTTTCAAAAGACTTGAATCAACAGCTCGCTTTTAGGCTAACAGATCACTGCAGCGCTTGCTAGGCTGAAGTTTTAGCTATAATGGAAGCTGTTAACCGTAGAGGACATGTACATGTACCTATCTACAAGCATTTATTCACCTTCAGCGACAGCCAAGCAGCAAGTAAATCTCTTGGGTTCCACTTGTTCAATTCTGAACTAACACTAGACTATCGCCGATCTCTTCACAAGATGGCCAAACAGAGCTTTTTGCACCTCGTGTGGGACACAAGGATATCGATGGCAATTGTAAGGTAGATGAACTGGCAAGAAAAGGCACTACCAATCAGGTTCTTAATGACCAAGAAATGAATGATATTCCCTTCGCCACATAAAAGCTACTGCTTAAAAAGCACATCTATAAACTAGCAAGTTATAGATGGCCAGTATGTCGAACATCAAGGCAAACCTGGCTAAAATGAGATCATAAGCGATCTCCTCCAATATGTACCCTAAGGAGGGACGAAATATTCAACCTAACGGGGGTACTAACAGGCACCCTATCAGAGATGCTGCAGAAGCTGCAAGGACGATGAGGAAGAGGAGACGATCGAACAACTAATTTGCCACTGGCGGGCCTTAAAACGGCGCCAGACGGCGATTTCTTAGGACTCCTCTCCTGGATAGCCTATGTTAGCTCGCGGACGTCGACGTAAAGGATATGGTTAAGTTCATCAGGCTTTCAAACTGGTTCAAAAAGCTGATGTAATGCGTCTTCTTGTCGTATCACAATGGGCCTCCACACTGACCTAAGCGTGCCGCTATGTTGGCAGCCACTCCAACCCAGGCTAACTTACTATAGCAATAAGCATTTTTAAGGCAATCACACTCTATTATGGGAAAGAGAGAGGCGAGGGTTCACAACGAAAGTACAATAATTACATCGGATAACGAAGATACCGTTTGTTCTGGTGCAGATTGACCAATCGAGTAATAACTAAACAAAACAAAGATTTATTTTCGTAAGATGAGATGAAGAGATTCATTTTCGAATTGATAAAGAACTTAATATTTATTGGCTATATTTTTGTTTATATGTTTTAATTTGAGAACAAATTTTAAAGTAAATATGTATACAATTAAATCGAATAGCTTTTGTGATTATGAGAATTATAAAACTATATATCGTCGGCTTCCTGCCAGAACCACGAATGTGCTAAAATGAAAATGTTGGAAAATAGAGTTTTAAAGTTTATTCTTCTCGCAAAATTTGAAAAATTTGTTTCTAATATAAAAGTATATCTGCAAATTAGAACCTTGTTTAGCCGATGCCCTGATATAGTTTTTATGCTTCTATTCCTTCTAATCTTCGAGATTTGGCACATTCGTGTTTCTGGCCCAACAAAAATCAAAAAAATTCCTTGAAAATCAATTTCCAAAAGTAAGTAAAGCAAATACATTCAATTCAAATTCATATTTTATTTGTGGAACTATTCCTAATCTTCAAAATCAGAGTCTTCTGAAAGGTCAAGCTCAGTTAGAGCATCGCGAACTCCACTGTTAGCCTTCAAATTTTTATAAAAATTGTGGTATTCCTTTGGAATCGCCAAGGTTTCGCACATTTTATTTAAATCTTTTGCTTTCGCGTCAGCGATACGTAATGTCTCCGAATAAACGGGCGTGGGTATTATTGCGGAGGGCCACCAATATTCAATGGCAAATAAGCTAATAAAAATTTTGTTTCAGAATAATTTTTTTTGTAAAAAATGTCTTAGAGTTAATCTTTTATATACCGTCGTACCATACGAAAACTAGCACATGATTTTTTGTGGTTGAGGAATACAAGCACTTTAATCTTTTGGTTGACGAAAGGTACAAATTTTGTTTAAACAACAACAATTGTAATGCATAAACAGTATATAATTAGTCAAATGTGCTACTTTTCTTACAGAATTGTTTAATTGCCAGTTTCGTAAGAAATTTTAAATGTGTCTTCGTATGGTACGACGATATGCACCTCGACCAGCAAATATTTCGAAAGGGCAGTTTCTCCTTCGTTGAAATAAATGAAGTTTAAATAACTGAATATTTTAAAAATATAAATACACGCACGCCATCTGTTGGAACATAGCGGTGGTTATAATCTAATCTCATTCGTAAAATGTGTTGCATATATTTAGACAGCAGCTAGAAATTACTTACATACATACATACATACAGGTGAAACTAATAAAAGCGTCGTATAGTTGCGTATAAACTTGAAATGGTTCTGGAGAGTTACATGTCCCTCTGATGATTTGCGTTGTACAGCACCATTCTCTATGGTCAGTTTTCGAAGGTAAATATTTGCCCACAAGGTCCTTTTGGCGTAGTTAGCACTGATTGCTAATCAAAAATTTGTTTACGGAATAGCTTTGTCTTCATCGCGCGATCGGCGAGCTAATATTTTCCGTTCAAGGTGCATTTGATTGCCTTTTTGCCACTATTTTTATAACAATTTGAAGATTAGAAGCGAGGTTCGGAAGAGCATAATCCTGAGCCTAACTTTTCAGAAGACTCTGATTTTGAAGATCAGAAATAGTTCCACAAATAAAATATGAATATGAATTGAATGTTTGTTTTACTTACTTTTGAAATTTATTTTCAAAGAATTATTTTGATTTTTGTTGGGCCAGAAACACGAATGTGCCCCATATATTTTTGGAAATTTACTTTCAACGATTTTTTTACATTTTTTGTTAGGCCAGAAACACGAATGTGCCCCATATATTTTTTGAAATTTATTTTCAAGGAATTTTTTACAGTTTTGTTGGACCAGAAACACGAATGTGCCACATTCGTTTTTCTGGCTCAGCTTTTTATAACTCATCTACACATTCGTGTTACTGGCATTGAAAATTTTGGTGGCTTCCAGTGCACAAAGGTACTGGGGGTTTTACTAAAATGTAGAACATGCACAGATTAATCAGGAAAACCGCTTAACTCAAAATTGGAAAAATTGCACATTCGTGGTTCTGGCAAGGGGCGGACGATATGTATGTACACTGAAAAAAAATCGCAATCAAGGGCATATTTTTCCTTGTTTTTAACACGCGTTCCTACACTCAGGGAAAAACAGCATTTTAAAATTCAAAAATAAAATTTTTGTTTTCTTCATAAAGCACATTTTAACCAAAACCATTTTTATTTTAACAATGAAAATTTTGAAATTAAAAATAAAATTTTTGAATTAAGAATGAAATTTTTGAAGTAAAAATGCATTTTGGATTTAAAAAGAAACATACTTAAATTAAAAATGAAAATGAATGTTGATTCAAAAACTCGCTCTTTGTTCAAAATTTTTTTGTGAGAAAATATTTTTTTGTGAGAAATACAACAAAAGCAATAATGAGAATCGATTTTTTTTAAATTTTGTTTTTACAATGATTCATAAAATTCATGGATTCTTTTTTAGGAAAAGGGAAGTATAAATAGGTTACTACAATTCAATATAATGTTGAATGTTCCACTATGTTATGGCGTTGGATTGAATTTCAGGTTGATGTAATGGTTCGAATCCGGAGGAGAATATAAAATAAAGAGGAAAAAGGAGAATAAGAAATAAAGATAGCAAACAATTAAGGCGAAGTAGAAAAGAAGAAGAGAACAAGCAGAGGCTATATTTTTGTAGTTGGGACTCAGATTGAGGGAAGATGAAGAGAATGCCGTTGGATAGAATTTCGAATCCGGAAGAGAGAAATGATATAGAGAACACTGCAGCGTTTTTTTTTTATCATAGTGTTTAAAATAAAAATAAACATTTTTAAATTTAAAATGTTTTTTCTTGATTTAAAAATTTTACAATGAATATTTTTAAAATAAAAATGTTGATATTTACATCACTTTTAAATAAGTTTTTGCCCATTTTAAACACGTTTTCATATGTTTTTATAATTTTTTTCCCTTGAGTGTATACATTACTTTCATTTTTTGAGTAAATTTTCTCAAAATTACTTAAAAAGCATTCAAACAAATTCGTTGCCATGGTGATTTGTATGAAAACTGAACTTATAAAAATTAAAGAAATCAAATCTTCACACTCAAAATAATATTTCGTAAATATTACGAAATCTTTCGTACATATTACGAAATTCTTTCGTAAAATTGAGCAACGAATGGTTTCGTAAATAGTACGAAAGCTATTTCGTACTATTTACGAAATACTTTCGTAGTATTTACGAAATACTTTCGTAGTATTTACGAAATACTTTCGTATATTTACGAAGGCTTTCGTACTACTTACGAAATACTTTCGTAGTATTTACGAAATGTTTCGTACTATTTACGAAATACTTTCGTAGTATTTACGAAATACTTTCGTATATTTACGAGGGCTTTCGTACTATTTACGAAATACTTTCGTAGTATTTGCAAAGGCTTTCGTACTATTTACGAAATACTTTCGTACTTTTGAGCAACGAAAGATTTCGTAAATATTACGAAACCGCTTTCGTACATTTACGAAGGCTGTTAGAGCTGTCAAATTGTTGTACAATTGACCAAATTATTTTTTAGCTTAACGTTAAAAAACCGTAATTATTACATACACATATATATGTACATATGATGTATATTTCAACGAAATTTGAAAACTTTTTAGAAATATGTATATCAATAAAATAATGCTAAGAGAAAGATTTTTATTTCTTATAAATAAGTTTAGATAATGTCATTTTAATTTTAAATATCTACTAAAATTAATTTATTCAATTAATTTAAAAGTTTTATATTTATTTTAATATTTTACATTTATATTAATATTAATTTTAGTAACTAATAAAATAAGAGATACTTATTGCTTATACTCGTACGTGTTCTGACAAACATAGGAAACTTTGGAAAACGCAATTTGCAAATGTGGACGTCGTTCCGATCCCCTTAAATAGATAACCCTGTGAAAAAGAAAGCAAAAAAGAAAAAGAAAAATAAAAAGAAAAAAAAGAAAAAAAGAAAAAGAAAAAAGAAAAATAAAAATAAAAATTAAGACTAAGACAAAGAAAAATAAAAATAAAAAGAAAAATTGACTAAGATAAAGATAAACATAAAGATAAAGGTAAGATAAAGATAAAGATAAAGGGAACCTACTTAAAACTTTAAAATTCAAGCAGCTACCCTCGGAGAAAAAATAAAAAAAATTTTATTTTTATAATGCACGTATTAAACCAGATCGTTTTCATTTTAAAAATGAAAATTTGTAAATTTAAAATGAAACTTTTGAAATAAAAATGTATTTTGGAATAAATAGAATCATTTTTAAATTAAAAATTAAAATGAAGGGAATAAAAGCGCAATTTTAGGTTAAAAACTCATTGGGCTTGAATTAAAAATAAACATTTTTAAATTTAAATGTTTTTTCTTAATTTTACAATTTTACAATGAACCTTCTAAAAAATAAAAATGGTCGTATCTACATCACTTTCAAAAACGTGTTTGCCCATTTTAAGCACGTTTTCATATGTTTTTAAAATGTTTTTCTCTGAGTGTAGAAATATATCTTTATATTATTTTATTAAGTATTTATTTAGGAAAATAGATAAGACCGAAAAGAAGTAAAGTAAATGCAACTAATGTACTCACCCTTAAGTTTAATCAAGTTGGAAAATATCACAGTTTATTTTATATATCAATATTGTCTTTTTATATACAATGCATTATTCTTTTATACATTATTTCATTACACACTTACTACTTAAAATAATTTTTGATATTATTGCACCGACTCAACACTTTACAATGAAAGAAGACTTGTACGGTAAAATGTTGTTGTACGAAAGTATTTCGTATATATTACGAAAGTATTTCGTAAATTAATTAAACCGTTGATAATGTTACGAAAGTATTTCGTAAATCTTTTAATCCTTTGATAATGTTACGAAAACTTTCGTAGAATATACGAAATTATTCGTAAAGATAATTTTAAGAAATTTTACGAAAGTGTTTCGTAATATTTACGAAATATTTCGTAATATATACGAAAAAATATTAGAAAATGGTCTACGAAAGCCCTTTCGTAATATTTACGAAAGATTCGTAAAATTAGATTTTGTTGAGAAAAATGCTTTCGTAATATATACGAAACTTTCGTACATTTTACGAAACTCTAGACTACGAAAGTCTTTCGTAGTTGTTTTACGAAATTTTATTTTTAGTGCAAAACAAGGACATGTTGGGAATGAAATGGTGCTCAAGAAATGTTTGCCTTAATTTGATGTATAGATTTCTTTAAAAGAAGCATATGAAACTATGGTAACGCATTTTTTTTATAATTCTTTTAGCATGTTTTAGGAAAAATTACTCAAAAAAAATACATTAGTGTTCAAAATAGGGAAACAATTTCTTTGATGCCTCCATTTAATTTTTTTTCTCAGTGTTCAAACATTTATTAAGGAATTTTTTATAATATTTACTTTTTTAAACTTTTGTACATATTTGCATGCATATTTAAATTTCTTAGTCACGACTGATATCTAATACGTACGTATGTATAGGGTTGTACGTATACCCAAATTAGGCATGCATGTATTAAAAAATATATATAAAAACAATTAAAAAACTTAAAAATCGCAAATTGCTAAATTAAATCGGTTAACTACTACCCCTAATTATACTCAGCTGTACTAGTACACAGAGTATTATAGTTTTAATCACATAACGGTGGATTGTAACACCATAAAATAATCGAGATGGATATTGACTTATATATATCAAATTGATCAGGGTGAAAAAAGAAATCGATTGAGCCACTTCCCACTTCCCCTATATAGTAAAAATCGGAAATTTTGTATCTCAGTCACTAATAGAGCTAGAGTGATAAAATTTCACCCGCGTGTGGAGCTCAGGCCCTTATGAAGAAATTGGGTGAGATTTTGAAAAATAGGCGGTGCCACACCCACTTATTAAGGGCCAAACATTGAAAGTTGTATATGTCATAACTCAGAAACCGTTGAAGATATATCGATGAAATTTGGTAGGCGTGATACACTTACTTAGGCAAATGTTTGGACGAAAAATTGCCAAAATCGGTTAACCCCACCCCACCCACTTTTATATATGGGTATTATAAAGTGACCTAATAAAAACATTTTAAGCGATATCTCTGTCAAATATAAAGGTATATCATTGACATTTTATGGCAGGAGTCCAACTGCGGATATAAAACGAAAAGCATAAAAATTTTGGAAAATGGGCGTGGCACCGCCTCTTTTTAGACAAAGGAATCTACGAGATTTCGGAGTCCATAACTCGACAAATAATTGAGACATTAAGACGAAACTTGGTTTATACACTTTTATAACTTGTCCTAATAGACACGCAAAAATTTATTCAAATCGGTTTATGACCACGCCTACTTTTTAACAAAGATATTTCTGGAACACCCTTTGGGAATTTGTTACGTGACATCTTTGCAATTAGAAGTCATAAAGGAATGAAATTTTGCACAAAGAATAATATTCATATGCTTAGTTGGATGACTAATAAAAATGTTGAAAATGGGCGTGGCTACGCCTACTTTATGCAGCACTCGCTTTATATAAAATACACCGTGTTTTCATCAAACGCAAACAAACAATGAAACCATACAGCTGAGTATCTAATGTTCGATTCCACTCGAACTTAGGCTTCCTTAGTTGTTTTATATAAATTTTTTCAAGTTATAGAAGAATAAAAAGTTTGAGAGCTGAGTGGACTAAAGTTTACTCAAAGGATAACATTAGCATTGATCTGTTTCAAAAAATGAAAATCTATGTCACTTCTAAACATTTCCCCGCCATGTAGGTTATTTTTTTTTAAATTAGGGCAATATTAAATCTTATCTTAAAGAGTCATACTCTGTATGAACGCAGCTTTCTTGTGCACTAAAACATCACAGCTGGTTATACATAATTATGTGCATCCATATTAAGCTCTTAATTCTTCTTTCCGTCTTTTGCCATCATAACACGTGTGTGTTATTTGATATTTATTATTTATTTAAGCATTTTTTCATTCATTGATTTTAATTTATTTTTTCTATTATTTGCTATTATTTGCTCTTTTGCAGTTGGTGTGCATTTATAATGCAAATTAGTTATTTAGTCGGCATGTTTTTCAATGCCATCAACTGTTAGGTGGCTGCTACGAGATTATTATTTTAATTTTTTTTTCAGAATTTTTGCTATTATTGTTTTTGTTAACAAGCACTTTAAGCACTTAAGCATTGTTTTTTTTTCTGTGACTAAGTCAGTCGCATCTGCTTTATAATACGCAGTGGAAGACAATTAGTTAAGTACTCATTAAAATTATTTGTTTAATTGTGCATAATTCTTTGTTATAAAATTTTATTTTATGCTGTTATGAGCTTTCGCAAATTTATGAAGCAATAGAATGCGTAATAAAAAGTAGCATTAATGGCACTAAGTTTTAATAAAAAAAAAACGCAGATATTTTGAGATAATTTCCAGTTATTCGGTATGAGTATACGATGTTTTATTGAAAATAGATAGTTGTGTATGTTTTTTTTGAGGATAAAACCATTTTCGGAATCTGACATCTAAATTCCTACAAAGCTAAGAAAGTCCAATTTACCCAGCACACAATAGGAGACCATGGTCCTTCATTATGGCCCATCCCAATTAAAAATGCATTTCTTATGGATATTCCGTCGCATGATCTTTAAGACCATTTGCAAAGGAGCGCTTCGATATTATAAAATATACTCACCTAGATTCGTCCTCGTGCTAACCCCCGTGAAATGCATAATCAGTTCAAATTACTATCCCGTCTACAAGCTGATACCCCGTGTAACCTTTGGTAGACGTTACCTACACTTATTCCCACAAGAGGTCAATGGAGAGATGGAGAAACTCTACTCAGAAGACCGAAGAAAATCATCTACACAGACGGATCAAAAACAGAATATGGTACTGGATCTCGTTTGCACATAGGGACCGACTTTGGATACAAAGGCGATGGTTTTTCAATAGGTGATTTATGTCATACTAAAAGCAGAAGAATTGGTGAGAGGTGGTGTGGACACCAAATTTGTATCTGCAGTGATAGCCAGGCTGCACGGAAGGCACTGGAAACTGCGCGAAACTCTTCTAAATTGTTCGTGAATGTAAGTTGAAGCTTGATTCCGGTGCAAAATGGAATAAACTTCAACTTATGTGGGTATATGGACACTGCGGAGTTACCTTGAATGAACTGGCCGATGAATTGGCAAATTGCCGATCAGCGGAAGAACCAACTGGACCACAACAAGTCATAGAACCCAGTATAGAGGGCACTGTGAAGTACATCAGATACTCCATGAGGGAAACTCACGCGAGACGCTGGAACCCTAAAGATTCCTGTGATGATTCTGATAAAGCCTAAAAGAGAGGTAGCGAATTTCCTCCTCAAGCAGAGAAGGAGGGAGCTTCGGGGCCTATTGGGGTTGATTGCAATGCAAAAACCATGGGGACAGCACATGCTCACCATAGACATCATCGAGAGCTCATTACTCGTATCCTGTATGGAGGAGAACAACGACAGCACAGAGCATTTTCTCTGCACCTGTCCGGCCTTCTCTGGGCTAAGTTTGCGCATTCTCGTCTCGGATGTATTGAGAATGGCGGATGCACATTTTCTACCACTCGACAAATTTCTCAGATTTGTTAAAGAATCTGGAAAGTTTGCAGAGGAACTCTGATTCAACTAACCCACCTTTTCCCTACATCCTTATCCTTTCCAAAGGTCTTAGTATTCAAATAGTTAACTATCATCGGAAAACAGTGTATTTCGGTCTCAAGACACGGACTATGGACTCAAAACAATTTTGCTGAAAACTCATATAGGATTTCATAAAGCATAATAGGGACGGGATTTAAGAATGGAATCGATATATCAGCGAAAGTTCTCAGGCTTAATACCTCATCACCAAGCCTTTAAAGTTTTTGTGGGACCGAGACTAGAATACTTCGGGTATATCGTTTTTAGCTCCAGTTCCCTATCTTTTTATCTGAAAAGATCGCTTTTCATTCAATCAACGAACATTCTGAAGTATAGTGCGTGAACTTTTGCTTTGGGAGCAAGAATTTCCATTAGTTAGTATGCCGCGAGCGATAAGCTCAGGCACAGTAAATATTTCCGAATGTAATTTTTGATAATCTCTGCATCAAAACATACCCTCGTCCCATATAAAACTCTTTATCCATTTCCATTAACTTTCGATCTGAGATCACACGAAATTCAAGCTGCGTTTTAGATTTTTTTGTTCAACCAGCAGCTCCAAAAAAATATCGTTTAAGATCAAAACTCATTTGTCTACACGTGGGGCGGCCAATAAACTTTGACTTTGATGACTTGTTTGAGCCACAAAAAAA
Organism: Urophora cardui; assembly: GCA_960531455.1. NCBI lineage: Eukaryota > Metazoa > Arthropoda > Insecta > Diptera > Tephritidae > Urophora > Urophora cardui. The sequence goes on along the minus strand of OY482674.1, from coordinate 110,796,488 downwards.
TTGCGTCAGTTGCTTTAATTTATTTTTTTTTTATGTTCTCCCTGTTTTGCATTTAATTGTTTTGTGTGTGTACTCAAAAATGAGTTTGCAATGTGAACGAAGTGTGTGAAACGGAAACAGGCACTTTTGTGCACATAAACGTTCAGATATAAGTATGTAAAAATAAAAAGTTGAAGCAAACAAATACAAAAGAGGAAAAAGTTACAAGTGAAGTACAAAAGTTAGATGTTAAAGTGTATAAAACCTCGAGGCTGGAGCATGGAGATGATAAGTAGACAGCAAAAGAAGACTGTAAAAGTATTACAGATTTATGCGTACGAAATATCAGCGATATGCAAATGGGGCAATCAAATAGAAGAGTCCTCTTTTCAGCTGGTTGGTTGATACGTTCGGCTGGTTGGTTGATTATTTGGTTGGATGGTTGGTTTTGATCAGATCGAAATGGAGCAATGGCTGAATGGAGGAACAAAGTGGTCGATCAAAGTTATTCAAATAAGAGCTGGCTGGTCAGTCAGCATGTACGTCTGTGCTCAAGCTTTGACTATGACAGACACTAATTTACATACAATATAAGTGGAGATGACTTTATGTGTTAAAAATGCGAAAGAACAAAGCGCTTTGGAGCTCTTATTCACACCAGAATCTGAAGCTAGTTAACATAAGTAATTTAAAAAAATCCTAAAAAAATAAACCTTCCTTCCTACAAATTAAACCGTTTTAGATTATTTTTGCTAAGTTAATTACTATTTCACAACTGAAATTGTTTACCACAATTTCGCAATAAAATTTTAATGAATAAATACCTATGTAAATATTTTCTGCAAGCAGCGATTTTTTTTAAACTTCCCGCATATTAACCTTTAAGTGACGAGGTGAAATTTTGTGACATAGTTTACGACGTGGTGGTAAATTTTTTTCTACGCATTTTACTTAAAACTCTCAATAAAAAATAAATTTTTTATAATAATTTCTGCATTGGAAAGAGGCCAGTCCTTTTTCAAATGAAATTAATAAAAAAAAAGTTAATTCAATTTTTTAAATCAACAAAGTTTTTACTATAATTCACAAGGCCATATTCATTCAAAATAGCGAAAACATCACACGAGAACCTTATAGATAAAAGGTAAAACAAAAACTTTCTTTAAACTTTAGAGACAGTTTTTCATAAAAAAATATATATTTTTATATATATATATTAGGAATTTTATTTAAAAAAATTTTTTTTGTAGAAAATGCTGGCCAGTCTTTTTGAAGTTTTTTTCATAATAACGTGAGCGTATAAAATGAATCACGAAACGAATTTTTTTATTTTTCTTCCAATAATCATTTGAAGAAGTGGTAAAATTAATAATCCATGTTATTCAAATTGCCAGTGAGAGAAGTTTTAAATGGAAATAAATTATTTTTGAAGAAAAAGTTACGTTAACGTCGAGGTGTGGTAATTTTTACCCCGATATCATAATTTATCCGTTATTGGAGATCTTCCACCATAGAAACTATACTGATCGATAATTATGATGACATGAGTAGATTATAAACGCATCAAAATGCTGCAGAGAAGCGAGAAGTGGTAAATTTCCAAAAATTGCATTCGAAGAAAAACTAACGTTACCCTAGACGTGGGGTAATTTTTACCCCACCATCATCATTTCTCGTCAAATGTTACACCTTCCTCCATAAAAACAAAACGGGTTAATAATTATAACGAGATGGGAAGATACTAAGAGAGTAAACTTGCTGGATGGTAAGTTAAAAGAGATATTTAAAGAAACTGTAAGTCGGTGTAAAATTACCACCACATCGTATGTTAAAGGTTAATATACAATTCAACAACTAAATTAGCAAATTTATAAGCTTTTCTACAAATAAAAACATGACTAACTAACTACTAAATACGCACTTAAACTATGGAAGCGTTTTTTTCATTTTTTTTTCATTGTTTTTTTTTTTTAATAGAAATTAGTTAATACACAAAGAATTTCGAATTTCATTGAAAAAAAATTCAAATGACTAGCGATGCTGTAGGACAATAGTACAGCACATTCAATGAATGGAATTTAATTTGTAGACAATTTATAAATTCCTATAAGCTCACAACAATAATTAAAATATACAAACAAAATAAAAACAATGGTTTAAAAAATCAATGCCAAGAAGGTGTAGCCGTCGAAAACGTGAATTACAAATTAGCCGTAAGTTAGAAATGATAACAAAAAAAAAAAATTTATATATAATAGTATATAGACAATTATATATATAGTACATATATACATATACTTATGTTTAACAATAGATAAGCAGGTTTTCTTAAAAAATATATACGAGTATGTTTATTGAAATTGAATGGATCCTACATGCAAATGTTCAAATAATAATATATTCATAAGATACATAAATGATCTTCACTTTAACACTTGAAGCCATTTTATTTTATTTTTTAATTGCTTGTGAAATATCGAGAAGGCCTTAAGATTAGTAGTTTAGACATGAACTGACGTTTTTTTAATGGGAAAGACTGTTTTAATATTGAACTTTTCTTAAATCATTCGGTGTGTTTTTAAAGCCGATAAAGCATCATTTGCACTTTCTGTATAGAGTTATTATAAGTTGAAAAGCGCAAATGGCGCAGAACTTAACACGAAGACTATTAGAGGTCATATACATATGTATATACCAGTGGCGTCCCTAGCATAAATTGGCCGGGTAATTTTCTTTGCTGTATTATCGGATTGCGCTTCCGTCATTGACATTGATTAAATTCGTTTTGCATGTTTGGTTTGGTCATACCGTATGAAACTGAATGTATTGGAATAAATCGAAAAAATTAAGATGATCTAAAATAGTACATCGTAATTAAGTTTTGATATACAATGGATAATATGAAGATATGTTTATGACTTTTGTTGTTTTAGCTGTACAACGAGCCGCGATAATTGAAAATAAATTCAAGTTGTTCACTATCAAAACGTAAATTAAATATTTAGGCAGGCTGGGCTTTGCGGCTTGTATGAAGCGCCCGCCACTGGTATATACCGATGCAGGTACACCGATTTTAATAGCCTGTTTGGCTAATTGTACTTCTACACATGATTACCAGACCTGGATAAGGAACACAACCAGCAGGAAAGAAGTGCTTATCACGAGCGATTATGGAGCGCTAAACCGAGAGCGTGGGAATGCTGTATATGGGTAAAAAAAAAATGAAGCCAGAGCACTCTCTAAATTATTAAAAAAAAAAAAACAGTTGCAAATGGCAAGTGAAATCGTTCTGTAGTTAACTAATACTCCGGTTACTTGTAAAGAGCACTCTATACCTACACTCAGGGAAAAAACAAGCTAAATTTAAGTCTAACGGGATTAAAACAAGCCGAAACGTTATGAAAGTCTGTTAACCTTGGAAATGCTAAAATCAAGAATGTATTCTTAATTTAAGAATGAATCTTTTTTTTTAAATATTATATTAAGATTGTGCAGTTTTGAAACAAGCAAATGTAAATTTATTTCAAGCACAACCCAATGACTGATTCAAGCCTGTCCAATCTTATTTTAAGAATGCTTACACTTATACTTAGAATTTAATTCTTGATTCAAGAATCTTATTCTTAAATCTAATTTTTTCAGCTTTTTATCTTGTTTCAAGCTTGTGGAAACTTAAATTTAATTTATTTGCCTTTAATTTCTCTAATTCTTGAATCAACTACGACACAGCTTGAATTTCGTGCGCAACTTTTCTCTGAGTGTATCAAGGAAAAGCCGGAGATATTTTTTACAGCGTCAGCCAATTCCTCTTTTCGATGTTCGGTCCAGAAAAATTTAATATAAAAAGGTCATATGTGACTTTTCAATCCATGATATGCTTATAGGGGCGTCAGAATGAATACTTTTCCGTCAATCCAGCAATCCGTTTAACTGACAGCAGAGTGGAATTATATGTAATTGAATGACGATCGACACATTCAGTACTTCAACTTTGCCGTAACAAATATATGAAATTGAAGTATGTGTCAGTTAAACGTTGCTGGATTGCCGGAAAAGTATTCATTCTGACGGGCCCATTAGAAGCTCAAGAACTGCTGGCATCTGTTAGAATTAGTTTCGAAGTTACGTGTGAAAGATTAATAAAGAATATGAAGACAGGTTTCATCATGACACTTTTGGTAAGGGGGAACTACGCAAGGGCGAATAAGGTCCATTTAGATATGTTGAATGAGTTTTTTGGTTACTTAAAAGAGACCAGCCTCAAGACTAATATTCCAGAAGCTCATATTTTCTGTTTTTCTGACTTGAGGAATCTAGATAAAGAAAATTCTAGCAGATGTAACCGATGAGGTGGAGCAAAAAAGAAAGAGATTTACTATAAATATACGAACATGATAGAAGCAGGCAGAACATGTTAAAAAATAGTTAAAGAAAAAAATAATAAGCAGCAATGCACTAAATTTAAAAAAATTTCAAATTAGGTCAAATTTCAACAAACAATTCACAATCAGATGTACATATATCAGCAAAGCAATTTTTCAAAGCAAAACTATAATAAGGAAATTAAGAAGCAATTACAATTGGCAATAAAACAAAAATACATATGCTGAAATTGATTTTGGCACGCACATTATGCCATTAAAAATTCATTTCGTATGCCGAATGCAGCAACCAACACTAAAAAAGCGGTGTTAAAGAGGGGAGAGTGAGATGTGAGAAGAGTGCAAAGAACAGTGCAAATGAACGCACTCGTATATAAGTGGAATAAATGTAGGAAAAGCAGACAAACTTCCAAACGCACATTACGCCAAAGTCGCGGCGCACAGAAGGTCAGAACGCCAGCCAAATATGGATAAAGGCAAGTTACGAGCTGCAAGCAAATACAAGAGACAACACGCTGACAGCATTTCACAGCAATTTTTCTATTTATGTAATAGGTATGAGAAAGAATACGAAAAAAACAGCAAAAAGGCGTAACGCTAGTTGGAAGAAGAAGAAGCAGAAAGAACGCAGAAAGCGTGCATTTGGCAGCGCGGAAACGTTCAGCACACCGACTAACTTAAATAGAAATCGCGCCTTTTTTGGCATTTTGCTGCGTTTGGAATGACAGAGATGGGGCGAAACGCTTTGCTAGTGAATGCTGCTGACTAAGTACTAGCGCATTGAGTGGAGCATCTTTCTAAACGCACTTTGAGGCGGAAAAGAATTTGATATGGCAAATACGCAAGCGAGCGTGCAAAGTGCAAGAAGCGCGGAGGAGGAGGAGGAGGCGGCCAAGCCACCAAAGAAAGCGAGCGCACGGAAATAAATACAAGTCACAAGTCTTTGAAATCGAACACGTGATGGTCATACAGATGAAGCTGAAAGGTGGCAAACACGCAGATGATGTTTTGATGATAAAGAAACTAGTTAACCGCTATATGCTTTCCTGCCTTGTGCGTGCGTGTGTTTGACAATAAACTGGACACTGGACAGATTTGAGAAGCATGCATGCAACGTACTAACGCACTTACCGCACTCACTCGATCAAGTAGACAAGACACATAATACACGCGCGAAAAAGTAATCAACAGATCGTAAAGGATGAGCTAGAATTTCGTCTGAAGAGAAATTTGCGGAAATTAAATTGTAAAAAAAAAAAACAAAATAAAGAACTTAATATAAATAAATTTTGCGCTGTAACTGTGAGAAGCAGGAAGTAACTGCAAGTTTGGATATTTTTAGAATTAAAAACATTAACATTCACGCATTCACATGTGGACTTCCAATGTATGGGATGTCTTTACGGCAGTTGACTATTTTTAGAATGTTAAAAAGAAGGTAGCAACGCCTTCATTTGTCTACTTGCTGCTACGTTCGTTCATTGCAGCTAGTGTTTGTGCCATAGTAAATTAA